>JAKUCV010004014.1:29506-144818 GCA_028386065.3 Turnera subulata | reverse complement strand
ACCAAGCCAATAAGCATCACAGCCATCACACAAGTATGCAACCAAACTTACACAAATTCAGGCCTCGCTAGGCCCTTCTCCTTCCTTTGGTCCTCCTTGGGTTTTAGTACCTGCCCATGCATAAAAATACATTAACAACGAGCACAACATCACTTAAGTAGCAAAGCATCAATTAAAGAGGCGTTTACACCTAAGTACGATGCTTTGGTACACCCACAGGCTCACCAACAGGCTAACCAGGGGACCAAGGGTGCACCAGCAGGGCCAACTACGCATTTTAGCGCACCAATTGGCCTCTCACAAGGCCAATTGCGCACCCAATCACTCAATTAAGACCCCCACGTAACCAAAAACCCTCTTACAACCTAAACACATAGCATTACAGCCTTAGGTTTCCCACAAAACCGAATTGGTGCACTGTCCAAACTTACAGCACACCCACAAGGCCAATTCATACCAAAACCACTAAGAAACCCAACTCAGATCACTTACCCCCTTCCTTTGTGTGCTTACTGCTTGAGAGAACCCTGAAGATGGCCAAGTATTTTCTCCCTTAGTGCCTATCACGTTTCTGGGCAGAAATGGGGCTTGAGGTGCTTGCTTGACTACTTAAACTCAAGCTAGCAGCTCAGTCAGCAGCCACTTGCAGCCCCTTTTTCCCCAAAATCTGCCACCTTGCTCAAACTCCTCTCCACCACCTACTTAAATTCCAGCCTATCAGCTTAAGCCAACATACCCCCCATACTTAGTCCTCAATCAGTTTTCTCAAGCAATCAACACACACTAACCCGTAATTAAGACTGATTACAGACTAATTAATCAAACCGAGCCAATGCTAGCCAGCAGAAACCGTAGGTTAGCCAACTGAGGCCAACTCTCACCATAGCGCCCATCCTCATCAAGTAAACATACTAGGCTTCGATTAGTCGGGTTATTACATCATCTCCCCCTTTATAAAATTCATCCTCGAATTTACCTGGAAATAGGTGCGGGTATTTGTCCAGCATCTCTTTTTCGGATTCCCAAGTAACCTCCTGCCCTGAGGCATCTTCCCACAAAACTTTCACAGAAGTGACTTCCTTATTACGGAGTCTACGTGCCTGCCTGTCTACTATCATAATCGGTTGTGCTTTATATGTTAGTTCTTCCCCCAACTGAATATCTTGTGGTACAAGGACATGTGAGGGATCTGGCAAATATTTTCTAACATTGAAACATGAAACACCGGATGAATTTGTGACATCTTCGGAGGTAATGCAAGACGATACGCCACTGGTCCAATCTTCTCGAGTACCTCAAATGGACCCAAATATCGGGGACTTAGTTTTCCTTTCTTTCCGAACCGAAGTACTCCTTTGGTGGGAGACACTTTGAGGAATACCATGTCCCCAACTGTAAATTCCAGTTCCCGTCTTCTATTGTCTGCATAGGATTTATGTCTGCTCTGGGCTGCAGCTAGATTTTCACGGGCTACTTTCACCTTTTCGGCTGTCAGTTCAACAACTTCCGGCCCTAGCAATTTTCTGACCCCAACCTCATCCCAACAGATCGGTGTTCGACACCTACGACCATACAACACCTCATATGGAGCCATACCAATACTAGACTGGTAGCTATTGTTATAGGCAAATTCAACCAAAGACAGGTACTTACTCCAACTATCCCCATAACTTAGCACACAAGCTCGCACATATCCTCTAGAATCTGTATCACCCGTTCACTCTGCCCATCTGTTTGAGGGTGGAATGCCGTACTCAAATCAAGTTGAGTTCCCATAGCTTCCTGGAAGCTTCGCCAGAATCTTGATGTGAATTGCGGACCTCGATCAGAAACTATCGATGCCGGCACACCATGTAATCTCACAACTTCATCAATATAAATTTGAGCTAGTTTAGCAAAATTATAGGTAGTATTCACTGGCAAAAAGTGAGCAGATTTACTTAATCTATCAACAATCACCCAAATGGAATCAAATCCACCCGCAGTGCGGGGCAATCCACTAACAAAATCCATAGCAACTCTTTCCCACTTCCATTCTGGGACAGACAAAGGTTGAAGCAACCCTGGTGGTTTTTTATGCTCACCTTTTACTTGTTGGCATATCAAACATTTAGCAACATAATCTGCCACATCCCGCTTCATGTTATTCCACCAATAATGTGTTTTCAAATCGTGATACATCTTCATGGAACCCGGGTGCAGTGTATATCGAGTCTGATGTGCCTCTTTTAAAAGTTTGCTACGAAGATTACCAACATCAGGGACATACATCCTTGTGCCCAACCTTAGAATACCATCATCCGATACCACAAATCCAGCTAGTTCCCCCCGACTTGCTTTTTCCTTCCATGATTTTGTTTCCGTGTCATCATTTTGGGCCTTAGCAATTTCCTCATTTAAAACAGGACGCACTTGATAGTGTGCCAATAATACTCCTGATTCAGCTACCTCATATTGCAAGCCTTGGTCCAACAATTCATGCCAAGCTCCAACTAAGGGTCTTCTGGCCACACGAAGATGCGCCAAACTACCAACAGATTTCCGGCTTAATGCATCCGCTAAAACATTTGCTTTTCCGGGATGATACTTGATAACACAATCATAATCCTTGAGCAGCTCTACCCATCTCCGTTGTCTTAAGTTCAGATCCCGTTGCTCCATTATGTACTTCAAACTTTTGTGGTCCGTGTAAATCTCACAAGGTTCCCCATACAAATAATGTCTCCAGATTTTCAAAGCAAACACCACTGCTGCCATCTCAAGGTCGTGCACCGGGTAATTCTCCTCATTCTTTTTTAGTTTCCGGGACGCATAGGCAATCACCTTGCCATCCTACATCAAAACACAGCCCAAACCAATCCTTGATGCATCACAATAAATAGTATACACACTATTCTCCTTTGGCAATGCAAGTATTGGTGCAGTGGTTAACCTATGTTTCAGCTCCTGGAAGCTAGCCTCACAAGCATCAGTCCACACAAACTGTTTCTTCTTTTGGGTCAACCCACACAATGGTGCAGCAATGGAGGAAAAGCCCTCAACAAAACGACGGTAATAGCCTGCCAACCCAAGAAAACTCCGTACTTCAGTCACATTGGTCGGCCTCGGCCACTTCACAATTGCTTCCACCTTCTGCGGGTCTACTTCAATACCTTTAGCCGATATTACATGGCCTAGAAATGATACTCTTTCCAACCAAAACTTGCACTTGGAAAATTTTGCAAACAATTTCTCTTTTCGTAGAATCTGCAACACAATTCCCAAATGTTCTTCATGCTCCTCTTTAGTCTTTGAATAAACAAGCACATCATCAATAAACACAATTACAAACTTATCAAGGTACTGCTTGAACACTCGGTTCATCAAGTCCATAAACGCTGCAGGTGCATTAGTAAGTCCGAATGGAATTACCAAAAACTCATAGTGCCCATACCTTGTCCGGAAAGCTGTTATCCGCACATTTTCCTCCTTAATCCTCAACTGATGGTAACCTGACCTCAAATCAATCTTTGAAAAGTACTTTGCCCCCTGCAATTGATCAAACAAATCATCGATGCGGGGCAATGGATACTTATTTCGCACAGTCAGCTTGTTCAATTGCCGATAATCTACACACATTCTCATCGAGCCATCTTTCTTTTTGACAAACAGAACTGGAGCTCCCCACGGGGACACACTAGGCCTTATAAATCCCTTGTCCAACAAATCCTGCAACTGAGTTTTCAGCTCCCGCAATTCAGTAGGGGCCATTCGATAAGGTGTGATTGATACAGGTTCTGCCCCCGGTATTAGTTCAATGCCAAATTCAATCTCACGCTCTGGTGGTAATCCCGGCAAGTCATCGGGGAAAACATCAAGGAACTCATTGACGACAGGAACTTGATCAATTGAAATTTTTGGCTCACCTACACTTTGTACTGATGCCAAATACAACCAATCGGTTTGTCGTGCTACTCGAGCTGCTTTCACCGCAGAAATTATTTGGGGTTGAGAAGAAACAAACTTCCCCTGAAAAATAAATTCTGCCTCCCCAATAGGCTGAAACTTCACCCTTTTATTGGCACAATCCACACGAGCACCATATCGAGACAACCAATCCATGCCTAAAATCACATCAAAGTCTACCATCGGCAGCAACAACAAATCTATCGGCAAGTGGTGGTCCATCACACAAATATCACACCCCCGATACATTCTATCCACATAGACACGCTCATCAAGAGGCGTGTACACAGCCAACAGACTTCCGAGACTAACAGGTATCTCTTTAAAGTACTTAGCAAAATGAGAGTTAACAAAGGAGTGCGTACACCCCGTATCAATTAAACACAATGCAGGGCACAAATTAACTTTCAGTATACCTGTCACAACAGTGTTAGAGGCTTTTGCATCCTCCTGAGTCAAGCAAAATACTCTAGCCTGTCCCTGGCCAGGTTGATAGCTGCTGCCTCTACTTGCAGCTCCTCGACTAGTACTTCCCCTGCCTCGGAAGGAAGACTGGCTATCTGTCCGCTGTGACCTTGGTGGTGGTGATGCTACACTGGACGCCATAGATGATTGTCCAACAGAACACTCCTTGGCTATATGCCCAGCTTGCCCACATATGTAACACAAATTTTGTCCCACCGGGCATTCCCGTGACATATGTCCAAACTTGCCACACCTGAAGCATAAACTATTGGGCCTCATTTGTATACTTTGAGTACTCTGAAATTGGCTAGTTACAGGTCTCATCGAACTCCCCCCAAAGCTTGGGACACCATAACTAGGACTACCCCTGAAGCGAGCCCTAGGTTGGTTAACCCACAATCCTGTCTTCCCACGCCCACGAAATTGGCTTGCACCAGCAGTAAAACTCTGTTGGTTTTGAGTATTATCTTGCCTCATCCTCTTGACACTTACCTCAACTCTTTCAGCTTGAGTCTTCATCTCAATTGCCCGAGCTTTGTCTACTGCTTCAGCATAAGAGCTAAATGGTATAGCCACTAATGAGTTATAAATATAACCCTTCAGTCCTCCAATGAACCTTTTGATCTTCCTCCGCTGATCTGGAATCAAATGCAAGGCATACTTAGACAGGTTTATGAACTTGGACTCATACTCTCCCACAGTCATGTCCCCTTGTCTTAGGAGTTGAAACTCTGCCGCTTTTTGATCCCTAACACTCTCAGGCAAGAATCGTTCAAGAAATGCGGCACGGAAATCAGTCCAAGTCCACGGGGCAGCATCAAGCATCCTCTCCCTCATTTTAGCATCATACCAATTGTTAGGTTCATCACCCTTTAACCGAAAAGCAGCAAGATCAACTGCTCGATGATCAGTGCATTCCATCACTCGGCAACATTTCCACACATCATCCAAGAATCGCTGTGGATCTTCATTTTCAGCACCGGAAAATGTTGGTGGATCAAGTTTCACAAATGTCACCAAAGTTGATTCCCCGCTGTGTTGTCGTTGTACCGGGTCCTCTCTACTTTTTCGATCAGCAGCAATCGCTTCCGCGATAGTCTCAACTGCCCTGTTAACCCCATGCAAACCAGCCTTCAACACCTCCAAAGGCATCTCTTGGGAGGCATTTGAATACTCTGTTTCGCTGGGCAACTCATCACCAGCATCCCCCGGGACATAAGTCTCATCGTCTACATCCTCAGCATCCTGAACAGATTGCACATCCGGGGCAACCATATCAGTTAACACTTCCTTTCCCAACTTTCTTTTTGTTTGTTTTCCTGCAACCAAAAAGGCATGGAAACCCACACAAAGAATTAGCTCTCACCATCCCACGGTTCCTAGTGATGGGTAACAGCCTACAAAAGCACATCAACCCTATGCCCCTTAACATATAACCATGCTCCACTACCAAGTCTGTCACGCCCCATCAAACGTGACTGGCCAGGCACCCGAGCCAGCCTCGCAACCAGCACAGGGCACCCAAAGGCCTAAGTCAAACTGTTGGTAGAAGTTAGCCAGACGGGCAGCAGTAACTAACGCGCAACAATTATTCAAGCGGGCATCACAATATGAAGTACGAACGTATACACGCAACATTCAGCTTATTTTACATATTATATACAATAAGTCGGGGCACTACAAGTATCAGTTTTTAGCCAACCCTTACAAGCTCATATACACTAAGAGAGAGACCAAGTCCGGCTATGTACCCATCGCTACAAAATACGCCTCTCGAACCTGCCCACACCAGCAGCTTGTGCTCTCCTAGCCCTGAAACATGGGTGTGGAAAGAATGGGGGGGTGAGTCCACGGCTCAATAAGCAGGTGACATACAAGGCATTAGCATAGACACAAACAAGCAGCNACCAAGCCAATAAGCATCACAGCCATCACACAAGTATGCAACCAAACTTACACAAATTCAGGCCTCGCTAGGCCCTTCTCCTTCCTTTGGTCCTCCTTGGGTTTTAGTACCTGCCCATGCATAAAAATACATTAACAACGAGCACAACATCACTTAAGTAGCAAAGCATCAATTAAAGAGGCGTTTACACCTAAGTACGGTGCTTTGGTACACCCACAGGCTCACCAACAGGCTAACCAAGGGACCAAGGGTGCACCAGCAGGGCCAACTACACATTTTAGCGCACCAATTGGCCTCTCACAAGGCCAATTGCGCACCCAATCACTCAATTAAGACCCCCACGTAACCAGAAACCCTCTTACAACCTAAACACATAGCATCACAGCCTTAGGTTTCCCACAAAACCGAATTGGTGCACTGTCCAAACTTACAGCACACCCACAAGGCCAATTCATACCAAAACCACTAAGAAACCCAACTCAGATCACTTACCCCCTTCCTTTGTGTGTTTACTGCTTGAGAGAACCTTGAAGATGGCCAAGTATTTTCTCCCTTAGTGCCTATCACGTTTCTGGGCAGAAATGGGGCTTGAGGTGCTTGCTTGACTACTTAAACTCAAGCTAGCAGCTCAGTCAGCAGCCACTTGCAGCCCCTTTTTCCCCAAAATCTGCCACCTTGCTCAAACTCCTCTCCACCACCTACTTAAATTCCAGCCTATCAGCTTAAGCCAACATACCCCTTATACTTAGCCCTCAATCAGTTTTCTCAAGCAATCAGCACACACTAACCCATAATTAAGACTGATTACAGACTAATTAATCAAACCGAGCCAATGCTAGCCAACAGAAACCGTAGGTTAGCCAACTGAGGCCAACTCTCACCACAGCGCCTATCCTCATTAAGTAAACATACTAGGCTTCGATTAGTCGGGTTATTACAAGTTTGTTGGGATGAAGAAGGTTTAAGGCTGATCATTGGACCGGATTTAGTCAAGCAGACAGTTGACAGGATTCAGACAGTGAAACAGTGCATGAGAGCTGCTCAAGATCGGCAGAAGAGCTATGCCGACAAACACCAACGTGAGATGGAGTATAACGTTGGTGAGAAGGTTTTTCTCAGAGTTGCACCCTGGAAAGGAGTGATCAGGTTCGACAAGAGAGGAAAGCTGAGCCCAAGGTATATCGGACCCTATGAGATCGTGGAGAGAATTGGACCACTAGCTTATAGGTTATCTTTACCTGATGAGCTATCACGTATCCATGACGTGTTCCATGTCTCTATGCTGAGGAGATATTGATCGAACCCTAGTCATATCGTGGCCCCAGTGGATGTTGAAGTGGCAGAAGACCTTACCTACACAGAAGTACCGAAACAGATTCTTGCTCGAGAAGTACGGCAGTTACGGAACCACACCATTCCCATAGTAAAGGTCAAGTGGAGTAAGCATTCTGCTAACGAGTCAACATGGGAAGTCGAGGAGCATATACGGTCCCAGCATCCACATCTCTTCACCGGTTCGGAGTGAATTTCGGGGACAAAATTCTTTTAAGGGGGGTAGACTGTAACAGCCCGGTTAAAAATTCATATTTTTACCGGGACTGTAAAACGCTTTGTACAGTAATTTACCATATAAAAATAATCTTGGGTAATTATTTTGGGATAAATTATGTATCGGATTCTGAAACCGACCTATACCCCACGTCTTAGATTTTTCTGCGGATTTTACGGACCAGAGTTGGTATTTTTCGGGTCTAGGAATCTCGAGAAAAGTCAGGTTTATCCTCGAGATAATGGACCAGAAATAAAAGTCAAGGGGGTAATATAGTTATTTTCTGGTTCGGACGGGGACACGACTGCAAAATTCAATTATGCAGCCGCCTTTTTCCTGTGTGCATGTGAAAGATTGTTCCCCTCTATGTTGAACGTGATCCTGCGTGTTTTATTTTTGCTCATACCCATCATCATCTGCAAACCCATCACCCAGTACCACCTTCCTCTGCAACTCTGCAAAAACTCACTGTCTGAAACCCATACAACCTCTCAAAAATCAGAACCAAAGAAAGAAAAAATAAAAAAGAACACACACAACAGCCCTAGACTAAGTCGTTTTGGGCACCCCACCTTCCTCTTTTCCTTCACGCCAACCGCCACCCGCCACTGCCGCTGCACGTACCACCACCGCGCCTGCACCCGTTGAAGGTGGACACGACCCGGACCTTCGTGGGTCGACCCGAATGACTGACAGGTTGGGTTGCGGGTTGTGGGCTGGAGTTTGTGGGTTGTGTATGTGGGCCGGTTGGAGCAGATGGGCTGACTAGCTGGGCCTATTGCGCAGGCCTACTCTTGGGTTCCTGATGGGGCTTGGGCTTGGCCTGTGCAAGGGTCTGGGCTAGTACTATTTGGCCCAGCCGGAAATTTTTTTTAAAAAAATAATAATAATAATAAGAGAAATTAAATTTGAAAAAAAAATAAATAATTCTGGGTAAATAATTTTGGGGAATAATATTGAAAATAAATATATACTTATGGAAAGATAGTTATAACATGGTAATTAATGTGGAAAATATATATAATGGAAGTATTTTGGGAAAACATAAGTAATGAAAAGTATTTTGGGAAGTACATACTTATAGAAAATAAATATTGAAAGGGTATTATCAAAGTAAGTATTATACCGCAGTAATAACCGGGTATGAGTACGGTATTATTTTGACACTGGAAAATAAATGGTGAATTATGATGATAATGGGAATAACCCGGGGGAGTACCGAGTTAGCACAATATTTATTTTACGGCTTACAGTAATAGTTGAGCATTTGCATATCATCTTATGTGTGCATAAATTATTGTTTGATATAGGAGTCGATAACGAGCAGTACCGCGAGGAGCCTGAGCCGGGACATTTCGAAGACTTTCAGGAATAAGGAATCGGCTAAGGTGAGGATAAGTAAATATTTATATACTGCCCGTAATACCAAGTTGCTGTTTGTTTACTATGTGTGTTATATGCTAGAATAATTCTTTGTGGCTGTGAGTGGCTTGTTGTGTGATGAGTTGAATTGATGTTTGATGCTGTTGATGATGTTGAAAATATTGCTGTTGTTGTTGTTGACAGTGAGGATTGTGTGAGTTGAGTACCGGGGGTATTGGTATGAGATAACAGTTGGGATGAGTTGTAATATCCAGATGAGCGGAGAGGCTGTGAGCCTGCTCGGGATAATGAGATAATGATAGAGTAATAGAAGTTTAGTAACTAGATGAGGGTAAAGAAACAATAAAATAGAAACACTTAGACATCTAGTAAGTCACAGTTAAATGTTGGAACAGCCAGATGGTAGTCTTATTTTTATGGTGCTGGGGGAGAGTGTGCTTGGGGTCTGCTCCCTGTCTGTACCAATTATTATTTTAGGCGCTGGGGGAGAGTGTGCTTGGGGTCTGCTCCCTGTCTGTGCCAGTTATACGTGGAGGCACCAGGGCGGGGTCCACGGGCTAGCTAACTTGACTACCAGGCGACGGCCACCTTTTAACTAGTGATAGGGGCCCTGTTAATAAAATTGGTATAGCGTGTCTAGAATCACAGAGTGTGTTATTTGAGGTTCGCGAGAACCTTAGTTAATTGCTGTTGAGGTGACTTGATTATTATCGGTTGCTTGTATATGTATATTTGCTTATGGATTTTACCCGGTGAGCACTTCGGACTCACCCCTCGCCTGCGTGACCTGGTCGCGTAGTTTGATTGTGCGTAACTCAGGTACATTCGAGGCAAGCTGTGGCGCACCCTCTGCCAGGCCCGGATCCATCATGCGTTGCATCATTTTCATATTGTTGTCTATTGTTGTATTGTATTAAGACTTCCATTGCTTGCATTTTGGTATTCTACTTCTGTTGCTTGTTGTAATAATGTCTCCGTGCCGGGACGAGTACTGTTGTTGTATTAAGTACTGTCGTTGTATTATTACTGTTGGCTTGTGGTATTTACCGCTGTGGTTTTATGTAATAAATAATAGGTCCTACGTGTTTACTGTGTATAACGGTAAATACTGTTCGGGGCGTTTCATATGATGCCATAAACTGTAAATTAAACATCATCCCCCTCGGCTATACGTCTCGGTTATATTTCATAAAATTATCTTTAATCTTTTTTAAATCCTTTTCCAAAAATAATATATCGTGCGTATATCCGAATATTACTTCGGTATTTAATACTTTAATTAAAACTCTTTCCAAAATATTTTTATGATTATTTAACCAAACTTATATATATGTCCATAAGGCATTTTCCATCATATAATTTTTCTAGAAAATAACCATATATATTTATGTATATATATTTCCAGAAAATAGGTTCCTAATATATATATATATATATATATATATATATATATATATATCCAACAATATAATTTTAAATATATATCATTATCATTTTTATTTATTCATTTTTTTTTAAAAAAAGAACTGGGCCAAATAGTACAAGTCCAGTCTACTGCATAGGCCAAACCCAAGCCCCTAGAAGGAGCCCAAGTGCAGCCCACGTAGCAGATCCAGCTGCACAGCCCGGCCCGAAACGTCTCAGCCCAGATCATGCCCTAACCAAAACCGGGTCAAACCCACTGCTTCCGGGTCGACCCACCCGACCAGATGGGTTGTCTTTAACCCGCGTCTTCTCACCTTGGCAAAACGACGGCGGCGCGGGGAGGAAGGGGAGCTCGGAAGCGGCGCGACGTGGGGAGGACGAAGGCGCGAGCTTTCTGTAGGTGTGGTGAAGGCGGCGACTTGAGGGTGACGCGGAGAAGGAGGCGGCGTCGGCGTGCTGTCCGGTGCGGCTGCAGTCGTTTGTCGGCAGAGACGAACTCGTCATCGGCGTTGCATGGAGGTGGAGACGCGGCGGCTGCTGGCGGTGCGATGCAACGAGCGAACGGCGGCGTCGCGGGAACGGAGGCAAGGTAACGAGGTGGAGGCTGCATCTGGACGGCGCGGCGACGACGATGGTTGCGGTTGCTCGCGGCTTGATGTGCGGCAGAGCTGCGACTCATCAAGCGGCGATCTGCAGCTGATGTCGGCGCTGCGTGCAGAGAAGAGCAGCAGAGAGGAAGGCGGGTCGTCGGCGGCGCGATGGTGGTCTCGACTGGTGAAGGCGGTGGATCGATGGAGGTGGTTGTCGGCAGAGGTGGTGTGAGTGGCGGTTGGTTGTCTCGGTGGTGTGTTGCAGGAAGAAGAAAAGGTGGTGATGGTGTACTGGGTGCAGAAAATCACGGGTATCACAGGTGGCAAGCATGGGCGACACAGGAACAAGGCGGCGCAACCCTCAATTATACAGGTAAGTCGTGTACCATCCATATAACAGCCCGGGTAAAAATTTGGATTTTTACCGGGATTGTAAAAGTCTTTCTACAGTGATTTATCGGAAGAATTAATCTTGGGTAATTAATTCAAGGTAAATCGGGCGTTGTTTTTCGAAACCGAGGTTTTTCCCGTGCTCGGGATTTTTCCGACCTAAGTTGGTATTTTTCGGGTCCCGGAATTCTTGAAAAAATCACACCTGAAAATAACAAAGGGGGTATTACAGTTATTTTCTGGTCTGGTCGGGACACGACTACGTGATTGAGTCACGCAGCCGCCTCCCACTGCACAGCCTGTGACTTACCTGTGCTGCCCGTGACCCTGCTCTTCCCTGCTTTCTTCCTCATGCCATCACCTGCACATCACCATACTCCTCTTCTTCATTTTTTTTCCTCTGCCTAGCTTCTGCCTTCTCCCTGCAACCAGAATTTTTAAGAAAAGAAAAGAAATAAAAAAACAACAACAACAAACGAAACACAACACACACAACCGCCACCACCAGCTCCATTAACGTCACGCACGCACCACCATCACTTCCTCCTCACAGCCCGCGCCGCCTGCAACCCCAAGCGACCTCCTCCGATGACGCGTCTTCTCCTCGTCGTTGCTGCAGGACGCGAAGCCACGGCCGCCACCGGATGAACCCGCAGCCACCATCGCGCCGTCGCCTCGCTCGCGTCTCCTCCCTCGCGACGAGCCACCTGCAGATCCATCTTTCTTCTCCTCGCGCCTCTATCGTGTCCTCGCCTCGCCTCGCCGCCTGTCCTCTCTCACACCGCCGCCGAGAGGAGGCTCACAACAACCGCGACATAGGCCTTCCTCACGACGCCCTCTTCGCTGCCGCCTTTCCTGTCGTCGTACCGCTCGTCTTGCCTCCGATCCGTCCCTCCTCGACATGCTGCCGCGTCGCCTGCAGCTGCCGTGGTAAGCGAGGGGTTGAAGACAGCCCTGCCCCGTTTCAGGAGTTGGGTCGTGGCCGGGCCGGGTTGTCCCGACGGGCCCCTGGCCTGGGCTCAAGACCTGGATTGTTCACTTGGGGTTGGGTTCTGGCATACTGGGCCTGACTTGGTTGGGCTGTGAATTTGGGTTGCTGGGCTTGCGCGTGGGTTGGGCTTGTGGCTGTACTGGGCTCGCTGCATGGGCCTGTCTGGGCTCTATGCAGTGGGCTAGACGGTACTATTCAGGCCCAGCCCAATTAAAAAAATATATAAAAATAATAATAATAATAATAAATACATATATATTCTGGGAATATATTTATGTTATAGAAAAATATATATTTTGGGAAATTACGATAACTGACTATTTTTGGAAATATGTATTTATGGTATACAAAAGTAATAGTTTTGAGAATATATATAATTATTATCTTTGGAAATATATATGTATATACGTAAATTCATATTTATTTTCAGGAAAATAAGTTCATATAATTATATTTACTGGAAATATGGTTTTCTAATACAATAATATTTGGTAATTATTATCGGCAAGTAATATATTTTATGGAAAATATTTTGGAAAAATATATATACATATGTTATATTTTCCAGAAAATTATGGTGATTATATTTTGGGAAAAGTATAATTAATTTATGAAAATATTTTTAAAAGAGTTTCAATTAAAATATAGTACCGAAATTATATTCGGATATACGTACGGAATAATATTTTCGGTAAAAGATGATAATAAAGGATATGAACTGGGATGGGTTTATTTCCAAGTGTTGGCATCATGGCATACTCTTATGTGCATCTTATGTGAACATATGTTGTTTTGCTGTATAGGTTTGGATATCGGGCAGTTCCCCGAGGAGCCGGCTTGGGACCGGTCATTGTCTCCGGAGTTGAGTAATCGGCCAAGGTGAGGATGGATTTCCTTCAATATGTGCCTATATTACTCGGTTGTTGTGTTTGTTGGTTGTTGCACTGTTGTTTGTCGCATTTGTCGTGATTGTTGTCGGGATGTTTATCCCAGTGCTTTGATTGGTTTTTGGGGTGTTTATCCCCGTGTTGAGTTTTGGATATTTATTTTCGTATCTTTGGCCATAAGAATAATGGAATAAATAATAAATTGTGATAAGGATGTCGATCCTTGATTTTGGTTGGGATGTCTATCCCAGTATTTTGGTTAGGGATGTTGATCCCTGTGAATTGATTTTGTTGATGATAATATAATTGTCACGTGATAAGTAGTGGTACGACTCGATGGTTTAAGACTGTTTCGTGGTGGCCGTGACCTGGGTTACTTGTGATAAGCATGTCTATCCCGTGATTATTTTTGGGATGTCTATCCCTGGGTTCATATTTTTGGGATGTCGATCTCTGGGTTCTCTAGGATTTGGTCTGGCACCCGGAATATGTTGAGGACCAGGTCTGACCCCTAGCTTATCCGTGACGGGGCCCGGAAAGATAAAATTGGAAAATTGGATTTTTATTTGAATCTTTTTGGTCTTGGACCGGTTTTGGGTCTTGTCTTTCGGTTTGGTTGTTGTGCTTGTTTTTGACCTTGAGTAGTTATAGTGTTGCATATTGATTGTCTATCCTTCGTCGGTGAGCACTTCGGACTCACCCCTCACCTGGGGGCTTTCATCCCGTAGGATGAGTTATTTGTGGTACAGGTTTGATGCATTCCAGACAGGCTGCGGCGTTATCCCTTGGACAGGACTCGGATCTATAGTTTGCATCAGTGTCGCATACAGTGTCTTTGTGAGTTATTAAGTCTTCCGTTGTGCTGTTTATTGTTATTGTTGGGCCTTGGGCCGGATGTGATATTTTGTTGTTGGGCCGAGGGGCCAGATTTATGAGATTTGCATTTTGGGCTGTTAAGCCAGTTTTCTATTGTTTACACTGTATGCTGGGTTTGTTGGTTGAGTCGTTACAGTTCCGGCACGTGTTTAATATGTACGGTAAATACGGGTCGAGGCGTTTCTTTTTGGTAGCGGAGCGGGCGTTAGGTCTTGTTGGGCAGTCCTTGTGTGTTTGTTGTTCTTGTTTGCATAGTTCGCTCTATTTGTTTATTATTTTATCATTTTAGTTAGTGCATTATGAATCCAGTCAAGGGACGCCAACTGTCGCAGAACATACACATAAGAGGTAATGATGCCATAAATAAGCGGAAACATAAATATTGTTAATAATACTAATATTTTCATTACAAACATAAATATTACATTGATATTTTATAAAAATAAAAATACTTTCATCGCCTTGGAACGACGTTGACCCTGAAGCTGTTGGGGTCATTGTTGATGTTGACCGTGATGCTGTCGCTCCACGAGAACCACATGCCGCCTGCGTTGTTCTGGCCAGGAAGCTCGAACCGGTTTGCTTGAGGGAACCGGAGTGGGATGAGACCGTGATCGTCTTCAGGTTGCCACTGGGTCTCCGTGAGAAGAACCATGTTGGGTTTGTACTGGTTCTTCAGGTCCCTCAGGGTACGCGAGAACTCCTGGGAATGCCTAGCGACTCCTCTGCAGTTCCACACCAGTAGTCGGGCCTTTGGCCAAGTTGCGGGCAGACGAGTTACTCTAGGCATGCTCTGAGCAGTCATCGAGAGCTGGTAGTAGGTACCTTGCTCCAGGGAATGGTAAGTGGACTCTAGGTTGAACTCCTGAAGTCTTTCAGAGATGAAAAACATGACGGAGTTGGCCGAGCCGTAGAAGGAGGTCCTCAGAGTGCCATGGTCCTCCAAGAAGAACGTCTTTTCCATGGGAGTGATGAAGAATCTGGAGGAGTAGAGTTCGTCGACGAAGACCAGACGTGGCATTCTGCCGAGCTCGTTCGGTAGTTCCTCTGGACGCTCGTTGATCATGCTGTAGGCCAGCCGGTTTCTTCTGCCTAGATTGGCACCTTCGACGAAGAAGACGGATGATGGAGCAGGCATTCTGACTTGGCAATTTTGTGCTTTTCTGAACGTGTTTATATTTTTCAAAACGTGTTGCAAACTCTCTCTCAAATGCTTTTGATGATTTACACCTCACCGCTCCGTCTTTTATACTCTTATGGGGAGCGTGATTACTGTTTTCGATTTTCAAAATTTTGCTTTTTGAAAATTTTGCCGTTGCTTCATTTATTGCTTTGTTACTTTATACGCTTTTCGGGCTACAAATTCCAGTGTTTTTTAGCCCTTTTCCATCTCGCGATTTTCTAACGCCCTGGCTACCTTGGCGTTTCTTTATGGTTTTTCTATATTTTCTTGCATCTTTTATCACATGCATCCGTGACCGTTGTGGCTAGACTGATGGGACCATACCTCGAGTAGAGCGCATGTGCGACAAGCTTACACCTGTTCGGACATCGTGGAGGGATACGAGACTTGACAGACGATTTTGGCTCATGCGGAATTTGTGAACAAGTGGGTAACGTTTCTTTCGAGGGACACAGGACGCTCTCGTGATCATTGCCATGCGAGTTAACGGACGTCTTTTTCGTGAGGGAAACCGACGTCACCGTTAGTTGCACGTGTTACGTTTCTTGGGTTCGAGGGTGTTTGCGTCCGATCCAGAGCGCCGAACATGAAAACATGTTTTGTTTTAACTTCTTTATGTTTTGGTTTTGCTAAACGAATTTTGTTTTTAATTTCTTTATGTTTGATTTTATAATCTTATTGTTGATTTTTAATCTGCTTTGAGATGTTTTGTTTTTCTGTTTAACACAAGATTTCGTAACATAAGAGTTTTGATTTGAAAAGAAAACTTATTTTATTTATTCATAACGGTTTTACAACAGGAGAAGAAGTACTCTATGGAGTTACTTGCTTCTCTAGATCTTTTACAAGTTTTTGGACGTTTCTGACGTGAGGTAAGAGTTCCGGGCACGTTTTTGGACGTTTCTGACCCCTAGCTTATCCGTGACGGGGCCCGGAAAGATAAAATTGGAAAATTGGATTTTTATTTGAATCTTTTTTGTCTTGGACCGGTTTTGGGTCTTGTCTTTCGGTTTGGCTGTTGTGCTTGTTTTTGACCTTGAGTAGTTATAGTGTTGCATATTGATTGTCTATCCTTCGTCGGTGAGCACTTCGGACTCACCCCTCATCTGCGGGCTTTCATCCCGTAGGATGAGTTATTTGTGGTACAGGTTTGATGCATTCCAGACAGGCTGCGGCGTTATCCCTTGGACAGGACTCGGATCCATAGTTTGCATCAGTGTCGCATACAGTGTCTTTGTGAGTTATTAAGTCTTCCGCTGTGCTGTTTGTTGTTATTGTTGGGCCTTGGGCCGGATGTGATATTTTGTTGTTGGGCCGAGGGGCCAGATTTATGAGAATTATATTTTGGGCTGTTGAGCCAGTTTTCTATTGTTTACACTGTATGCTGGGTTTGTTGGTTGAGTCGTTACAGTTCCGGCATGTGTTTACTATGTACGGTAAATACGGGTCGGGGCGTTTCAATCCACATCGTCCTCCCCTTCCTCACCTCCCATCGGGGAAGATTGGGCCGACCGGCGACGAAGACGACAACGATTTGAACTTGGACCGGTGGCTGAGGATGAGATCCAAGTTGTTGTGCCAGCAGCCTCTTGATTTTAGCTGTGGAACCTAACTGGCCGATTCAACGTGGATAGGCTGGGAAGAGCACCGCAAGAGGAGGGAGGATAGGATCGTGCAATGTCGTCGACCTCACCTTCTCTAACCCATTGAGGTTTTCTTAATTTTGTTTCTTAAATAGTTTTTATTTTTGTTATAGTGATGTTTATTATTTTATTTATATAACAGGCATAAAGTTGGAAAGAAAATACAGTAAACTTTGTATTTTCTTAGAAAATTGATTTTATTTTAAAATTTTAAATACAAAATTATATTTATTCTGGGAAATAAAAACTCCAAAGAACGGGAAATGAAAAATTCCAAGTTAGTTGGCCCCGCAGGATTATTGCCTCCTTATAGATTTACCTGCTATAATAGGTAAAAAGAACATGATTGTTTGATTTTTACCAGGAGGATATAAAGTTTGAAATTTTCCTTGGAACACGATTTTATATTTCATCTAAGTGAGTGGACAATCTATGTATTTTTACCGTAAAAACACGTAAGAGTCAAAAAGCATTTCTAACGGCCTTGATTGCAATCTTGATTTTTTTCACATTTATTAACCCATGGCATTGATTCTCTATGCAGAAGTTTCTCTATTCGATATGCAGAAGTTCAAAAATGGATATCTTTGAAAGAAATCCAAGTGTTACATCGTTTTTTGGTCGTAAAACAAGTAGCATTAAGAGAATCGCGGGAGTCAAGCCCCGGGTTCAAGACTCAGAGTACACACTTAAAATACATAGCCAAATATAAGGAAGCTAACATAAACCAAATACACATATACAGGAATCGGTATGCTCCTTGTTTGCGCATCAATCTACTACCAACAAGAGACCATTCTTGAAATTTCTTGAAAATTGGCTTGGCTGTGGGACCCTGCTAGGGCAGGCATTTCCGTGCCTCGAACGCTTCAAAGGAAGTCGTCCCGCCGCTTCACTTCGTGCACTGCACTGAAGTATAAAGGAAGATAGACAGGATCTTGCACTAATGAGTGCAGCCTGTATCTGCAAAACACCGAGAGTATCTGCCTACAACCTCTAATGAGTGCACCTGCACCAAGTGTAACATCTTGGAAATACAATCTTATGCAATTCTATATATAGTCGCGCAATATACACGCCATAGCTCCAATTCACGAGTTTTTGGCAACAGCGAATGTAATGCGTCACAAGTCCTTGCTAGCGCAGAAACGTTGAAGAACTGGCGTGGTTTGAAGAGGCACTTTCATTTGCTGGCATTTGACACGTATAGCTGCAGTTCTTGTTTGTAGATTCTTGCTGTGTGTAAATCTCTTTGTATTTTCAGTGCTCATTTCTACTTATTGTACATCTTTCATTATATAGTTAATCAATGAAGTCTCGTTAGCATTAAAAAAAAAAACAGCGAATGTAATTATGCACCATGTGCTAAATAATTTGATGACAAAATATAGGACAGAAAATTTAAGGGTTTTACTTCAGTGCTGTTGTGTATCGATTGCTGAAGGATTGTTTTGTCACATACTGTAAATGGCACAGGTAATGGAAAGAGTTTATACTACATGTTTGCAAAGTTTCTGAGACTTTACTTATCCCAGACAACCAGACAAAAAACGAACAAGACCTAAATTCAAAGGCTAGATACAAAATTTTGCTTGTGTTTTTACGCAGTACAGTTAGCCTCCTTTCACTCTTCATGACGCTCATTGAGTTCACTAGAAATTGGGACCAGCTGCAAGAATCTCCTCTTGCAGCTTGTTATCTTCTCCAATTTTGTGAGTCGTAAATACCTCAAAATTCTTCTTGAACAATCCAGCCAACTTCAATAGGGTATCGTTATAAGCTTTCTTGTCCGGCCACTACCAACAAGGAAGTTTCATGTGTTAATTTAAGACAGAGCAAATCAAAATATCGCTTACTAAATTTTTAAAGTTGTAAGCATCAAATTTATTGTGAATTAAATATGAGTATTTTAGTAAGAAATATCAATTTATGTAGCATAAGCTTGTGAAATGGAAAAGGGCAACTTACACTATTTATTGGATCCAGGATTTCTGATGGCAGGTCGTCAATCTGCTCTGGAATTTCAAGTCCAAACACTTCAGTCCTTTTGTAGGTTGCATTCAAAAGACTCCCAGAATGTATTGCATCAATAATTTTCCTAGTGTAGGCTAACTTGATTCGGCTTCCGGTCCCATAACTTCCACCTGACCAGCCAGTATTAACAAGCCATCCTGTTGCTCCATGTTTCTGCATCTTTTCAGCAAGCATAGCAGCATACTTGGTAGGATGCATCATTATGAAAGCTGCGCCAAAGCAGGCTGAGAATGTCGCCGTTGGCTCCTTAATTCCATCCACTGTCCCTGCAACCTGTTTTTAAGTACAGGAAAAGCTGTTTAACACAAAGTCTCTTTTGTCTACCAGCACACCAATCTTGCATATCCAGTAAAAATAAATATTGAAGCAACAATGGACTTGGAGAGTACCAGAGCAGTATAACCACTGATAAAGTGATACATGGTTTGTGCCAAGTTAAGTTTGCTCACTGGAGGGAGCACACCAAATGCATCGCATGCCAGAAGGATGACATTCTTTGGATGTGGACCAACACATGGTATCTTAGCATTTGGAATGTACTCTATGGGATATGATGCCCTTGTGTTTTCTGCAACAATAATGAAGGACAAAGCCATTTATCATCAGAGGGCTCTAATTGGAACTGGGCAGAGAGAAGATGAGTTTCTCTACAATTTCTTTTGAGTTCCTAATATAGATAAACAACTTAGATGCGCCACGGATTATTGGTTGGCCTTCATGTTAATTACCTGTCACTGACTTGTCCGCATAATCTACTTCTCGAGTGTGCTCATCGAAAACCACATTCTCCAATACTGCAAGCGCCAACACTCATGTTTATAAGCCACACCATAGAACAGATTTGAGTGGGAATTATAAAACATGTGTTCCAAAAGGTAGCAAAATCACTGTACATGTATATTCATTCATATTTCTTTAAAGCAAAACTGCAAGACAGACCAGAATGTTACCAGTCCCAAATTTGATTGCATTCCAAATATCAGGCTCCTTCTCTCTTGAAAGATCAATGCACTTGGCATAGCAACCACCTTCAATGTTTGACACACCTTTATCACTCCAGCAGTGTTCGTCATCGCCAATCAAGTATCTATTATGATCAGTAGACAAAGTGGTCTTCCCAGTACCTAGAGGAAAAAAAAAAGGGAAAAAGAAAAAAAGAAAACTCTCAAGCAACTACATCATAGAGAGAAAAAAAATATATAATCAACCTATAAAACTCCTAGAAAAATTCTATATATATCCTATGATAGGATACCTGATAATCCAAAGAATAATGCAACGTCCCCATCTTTTCCCATATTACTGCCAGAGTGAAGAGAAAGGATTCCACGCTTAGGCATGAGATAGTGCATTAAGCTAAATAGACCTTTCTTCATCTCCCCAGCATATTGGGTGCCAAGGATGATCATCTCCTTCCTAGCAAGGTTGATGTCAACGCTGGTGGAGGAAGTCATATAGTGGGTGTAACGATTACATGGGAACTGCCCTGCATTGTATATAGTAAAATCTGGAGTTCCAAAGTCCGCCAGCTCTTCAGCAGTGGGCCGTATGCACCTGCAAATCCACCCAGTTGTCCCATAATAAGTAGGCTAGCTAGGCATCATTGTGTCTACATTAAGACTAGTACTCTTGTTTTCTGCTCATTCAAAATCGTGAATCATTTGAATCATATTATTTTGCAGCATCAACAATCAAACACGTTTATCACATAATGCCTAACTATGTGTCTGAAATGTTAAAATGGATTCAACCCAAAAGAAAAATGTTAAATGGATACATAAACTTGTCTATAGGGGAAAGGGATATAAGGGGGAAGATGACATAGTTATATTGCTCCAGCATCCAAGTATCTTTCCTTTCGTTAATTACTTACATGTTATGCATGAACAAAGAATGGTAAGCCCTCGCAGAAACAATTCGGACTTTAATTTTGTTTTCTGGATCCCAGTTCAGAAATTGATCGTTCACGAAGACCTGAAAGGCAAAATGTTGGCACCAACTGGGATCAATCAATCCTCTTCTTAATCATTAATTCTCTGAGTCGTCACTGATTAAAGACATAGTTGAAGATAATCTGATATACCTTATCCAAAGAATTCAAGTAATCGACTGCTCGTTCTCTGTTAACCAAGAAGGTATGTTCATCCATTTCAATATTGGGTGACCCCCTACAAAAGAAAATAAAATTGTTTCTCAATCCAACCTGAAAATGAAGAGCATGATAATAATAGTCGATTGAGGTAATTAGATAAAGATATGGTCCTTTTATCAACTTACTTTCCCCACCAAAGATCTTCTGTGGTGCCCTCATCCTTGACAACGCGTTTGTCCTTAGGGGACCTGCCTGTCTTTGCCCCAGAAAGGGTGGCCAGAGCACCGGTTGATGTAATAAAAGAGCCTTTCTCGAACTTAATTGCTTGCTCATACAGCTCTGTACCACCATATTCAAGTATTTCAGAAAATTGAAAGCATTTAGTTGTGACAAATTTGACAACATATTGAAGCCTAGCTCCCCTCCAAATTCTGGACCTTTTAGGTCAAAAAGAGAAACTTAATTTGGAGTAGGATGTAGTAATAATAGTATAGCACCATAGCAATGATGAATTGGGTTTGTGCTCATGGCATTCATTGATCCAGTTCTATCAATTTGTCGGAATTATGATGATTCATATATACATGGTATGGTAATTTAAAGACCCTTTTCTTCATGTAATAAGACAGTCACACTCTCATGGATCATGATACCCCCGGACCAAAAAAATATCATGATACAGGGTGGCCAATAGCTTCTGTTACCCGCTGTATTTTTTAATTATGTATAAATATTACTAAGTAAGAAGCTTTTGGAGTTTTACTTGTTGCTGATGCTGCTTGTATTCAAGATGTAAACATGCAGATATGTGTACCCATTTCTACTCTGTTCTCAAAATAAAAATACAAGTGCATGACTGTATGTACTTATAATTTATCAGAGATGAATTATGAGTATCGGACAAATCTCCAGTTAATCATAAAACATGTTGAAAAGTAGAATTCATCAGATATCAAACATTTTGAATTTGAGTCCTAATTTGATCAGCTTTTTTAAATGAAGGATTAAGCAGACAGAATACCTACCAGCTGGGGAGAGATTGTAGAGGACATGAGTGAATTTGAGGGAACTATCAGTGACACTGATGTTTGGGACATGGTGGTAAGGAAGTGACCCCTTTGCCTTGGTCGCTGGGTCCCCTTTCACAATCTTTGGCCCTGTCTCTCTTGTCAACGAGGCCAAAGATGCACTGCACATAACAAAACCATATACCTAAATAATATATAACACATATACAATCTGACTGAAAACTAATAATAATGAAGTACAAAATCATGCCATATTCGCTGTTTTTTTCTTTTTTCTGTCAAAGGGTATCCGTGTGTGTGTGTGTATATATATGTGTATAGGTAACGAAACCTGATGGATTGGAGTTGCTGTTTCTGGCGTTCATCTTGGACGGCGAAGAATTTACCATGCGCATTGGCGTGAGGTGAGGAGCTTGTAGATCTCTTCTTTTGAAGAGAATGTAGCTCATCTATTGTTTGTGCTCTCAGTGGCGGGCTACTATCATCATGGCACAGCTCGTCATCTTTTTCACCTTGTGTCTGGATTTTAGGCAGATTTGACATGATAACTATATATATAAAGCCATGTAATAATGTATCAAAATCTCATTAATCTCATTAAGCCAAAGAAGAGTTGCATTGGAATTGTATATATGTTCAATCATTTTGAAAACACCAGTGATGATGACAAGAACTTGGACACTATTGAAGAGCTCAAGAACACGAGAAGCGTTTCTTGAGAAAGAAGGGTTCACATACCTTACTAATGCCAAGGCTAACCGTGTTATATTGTTCAGTTTGTTAGAGGTATGCCAAGTGCTCGAAGGACATAATGAAAGCAAAACAGAATGATTGCTCGTCTATAAAGGCTTCAGTTGGAGACAAAATCAGGTAAATAATGGATAAGATGAATCTGAAAATACCAATACATGTCTAATTTTAACATGAAATGGTGACCCCATGTTGGCTATGTTCTTCTTCTTTATTTTTTTGACTTTATGGATCTAACTAAATCGATGGATCAGGGTCGCACGTACTCTGTCCTGAGTAGAACGAGTCCCTTATTTGCAGGGTATTATTGTGTGTGTGCCAGTCTGCCTGGTGCCTATCTTTGACACCTGCATTATTTTGTGACCACTGTGATTCGCTACTTTTGCTAAGCCATTTGTTTTCGATGTCATAGGAAATTGATACAATCTATATCCACGGTCGCATGTTATGATCCAGACTTCCCAAGTATTATTGGTAGTGAATTTGGATTTTATTACTTTTTTTAACAAAAAAGTAATGCCTCCATTCCTGAGTGACAAATGGAATCGGCCAGAAACCCCAGCACTGAAAAGAAAGAGGCTTTCTTCAGTGTTAGTTTGAACAGGTGATGTTCAGATCTACTCAACAGAAATGACTCAAAAGAGAAAACCGCAATTACAAGGAATCAATTCTGCCTGGATCAGAAAGAAAGAAAAGATCAATCATGACTTAACTGACAGCATCAATTCATGTAAAGCAGAACTCGGTTGCACTTTTCACTACAGGTTTTACTTCGAAGTTTGGTTCTGCATCACTTTGTCACATTTTGCGAATGACAAAAATAATAAGGTGAACATTATCTTTACCATAAAAAACAAGGTGGTGAAGATTATGCATATGTTTGTAAAGTATTATATCACTTTCTTTGATCCCATAATAAAGCCCTCAAATTCAAAAATAGCTTAATACACATCATCAAGAAATACCAATAGAGCTGCTCAAGAGAGCAACGCCAAGTCACTCCAAACTCGATTTACATATTATTCTATTGCATTTAAACTCCATTTATTTCTTTCTCTCCTCGGCAATCTCTCTTCCAACATAAGAACGTCCTGATCAGAAATTAGGACCAGCAGCAAGAATCTCCTCGGTCAGCTGGCCATCTTTTCCAATTTTGTGGGTCGTGAACACCTCAAAGTTCTTCTTGAAGAGTCCAGCCAACTTCAATAGGGTATCATTGTAAGCATTCTTGTTCGACCACTGCCATCAAAGAAGTTACAGATTTGTTAACTTAAGGCCAACTTACATTATTTACAGGCAAATGTAAATGTAGCTTGACAGAGATTTAAGAGCAAAAACTGTTGAAATGGAGAAAGGACAACTTACAGTATTTATAGGATCAAGGATTTCTGATGGCACCCCTTCAATCTCAGTTGGGATCTCAAGTCCAAACACTTCAGTCTTCTTGTAGTTGGCATTCAAAAGACTTCCAGAATGTATGGCATCAATTATTTTCCGAGTGTATGCCAACTTGATACGGCTACCTACACCATACCTTCCACCTGACCAGCCAGTATTAACAAGCCATCCTGTCGCCCCGTGCTTCTGCATCTTTTCAGCCAGCATAGCAGCATACCTAGTGGGATGCATCATTATAAAAGCTGCACCAAAGCAGGCTGAGAATGTTGCCTGTGGCTCCTTAATTCCATCCTCTGTCCCTGCAACCTGTTTCAAGCACAGGAAAAAAGATACATAAACATAGAAGTCTAACCATTGACAAGGATAATTTCCTCCAAGAAGTATCCAACACATTGCATATCCAGTAGAGATGTCCAAGTAACAAAAGGTTTGGAGAGTACCAGAGCAGTATAACCACTGATGAAGTGATACATTGTCTGTGCCAGGTTAAGCTTGCTGACTGGTGGCAGCACACCGAATGCATCACATGCCAAGAGGATGACGTTCTTTGGATGTGGACCAATACATGGTATCTTAGCATTCGGAATGTACTCTATGGGATATGCTGCCCTGGTGTTTTCTGCAATAGAAATAAAGGACAAAATCACTTATGGGGCTTGGTGATCAATGGGTTTAAGTTCAATTGGACGAAGACAAGCTGAGCTTTGCAATTTTCTTATAATTTCTAATACACATAAATGAATTTATATGCGCCACAGATGATTAGCCTTCATTCTTACCTGTAACTGATTTGTCCAGATAATCGACTTCCCGACTGTGCTCATCAAAAACTACATTCTCCAATACTGCAAGAACAGCAATCTTATGAGCCACAATTGGATGTTACATATTGGATGAGAACATACACCTATATATTCCAAAGGAAAACAGAAACACAATACTAATGCTCATTCATATTGTTTTTAACCAGAACTGAAATACAGATCAAAATGGTACCAGTTCCAAACTTAATGGCATTCCAAATATCAGGCTCCTTCTCTCTTGAAAGATCAATGCATTTGGCATAGCAACCGCCTTCAATGTTTGACACACCACTGTCACTCCAGCAGTGTTCGTCATCTCCAATTAAGTATCTGTTATGATCAGTAGACAAAGTGGTCTTCCCAGTACCTATTAGAAACAAGGCGAGAATTCATTATCAAAATGTAAAATAAATAAAGTAGTGATATCTCAACAGGCATCTATGCATATCAGTTTGTGGTCGATGATCCATCTTACACCATGAAGATCCTATGTACTATGTATACCTGATAATCCAAAGAAAAGAGCAACATCCCCCTCTTTTCCCATATTGCAGCCAGAGTGAAGAGAGAGAATTCCACGCTTAGGCATCAGATAGTGCATTACACTGAATAGACCTTTCTTCATTTCACCAGCATATTGGGTTCCAAGGATGACCATCTCCCTCCTATCGAGATTGACATCTATGCTAGTGGATGAAGTCATATAGTGGGTGTAACGATTACAGGGAAACTGGCCAGCGTTGTATATGGTGAAGTCCGGAGTTCCAAAGTCCTCCAGCTCTTCAGGTGTGGGGCGGATACACCTATCACCAACCCAATTATTGTAGATACAATAGGCTAAAAGCATCATGGTTTCTATGCTAGTACGGCTAGGCTTGTTTTCTGCCTACAGAATTCTATTGAAACGAATGAACTCTTTGAATGACATGATTCTGCAGCATCGAGCATTAAACATTCTAAACACATAATGCTTAAAGTGTCTGAATTGTAAAATGCATGCACAAGTAGCTCAAGTAAAAAAGAATGAGGGGGAAGAATGACAGCTGTAAACTGCTCAAATATAATGCTCCGGTTACTTACATGTTATGCATGAACAAAGAGTGATAAGCCCTGGCAGACACAATTCGGACTTTAATTCTGTTCTCAGGATCCCAATTCAGAAACTGATCGTTCACAAAGACCTGAAAAACAAAAGTCACCCCATGGTAAGCAAACAGATGATCAGGAAGATATCTATAGCATTGGGGAGGAAGGTACTATCACTTGACATTGTTCATACATTTTATTAAGTAAATGATTTGCCTGTTATAAATGTGCTTCATGAACAGCCTCACCAAACAGAGGGTGATTTGAATCTATAGAAAAATAGTCTCAATGTGATACCCAGTCGCCAATTGTATCCATTTTTTTTTTTTTTAGGTTTTAAAAAACCTGGGACTCAAACACCTTCAGCCCTGAAGACGATCTCGGTACCACTTGAGGAAAAAAATAATCAACTCAACCACTTGAGTGTGGATTCCAGAAAAATAGCTCTGTCCAACAACTTGAAAGCTGACAGAGACACCCACAAGCATTCTGACTGGAAGAACTCAGGGTACAAACCTCTGAGGCAATGATCTCATTCATGTTTTCTTACAACTGGGTACTTATCCTCTGACCAAAAAACAGTAACTAAAAACTGAGTATATCTACCACTATCAAACTGGTTGACTCTCCTATAAATAACCCCTGGGCCCAATAACCAGAGTGGGCAATTCCACCGATGGATGAGGATGAGGCACAGCAAACAATAAAATCTGACCTCATTAAAATTTAGGACGCAACCTCCACTTAAGGCTACGTGCAATATACAGCTGGAGTGCCAGCCACTGCACATAAGACTCTGGGCCAGATGTTTAGAGAGAAAACAACAAAGACAGTGACATTTGATTTCCGTTAGCACGTCAAGCCTATCGTTATTTAGACTCTGACCATCTATAAGCCAGGGATGGTAACAGCCTTCCTCATAACCTTCCAAAAATTCACCAAATTTGTGGAAGATTGCACTTCCACAATTTAATTTATTTTAGGACC
The DNA here is from genome assembly GCA_028386065.3 of Turnera subulata. NCBI lineage: Eukaryota > Viridiplantae > Streptophyta > Magnoliopsida > Malpighiales > Passifloraceae > Turnera > Turnera subulata. The sequence continues at coordinate 117,407 of JAKUCV010004014.1, read as the reverse complement.
ATAAGCATATTAGTGCTGACAAATTGCATAAGGGCCATGCCAATTGCCACCTATGGTCCTTTTTCCCCAAGATATTTGTAGTCCGTCACGCATAGACAAAAAAAAAATTCTTATATACTAAGGATGGATCTCCAGAACCCACCATTCTCTAGAAGAAGTCAAAGAAGGCACTGGGACCATCATCCTTGTTGTAAGTTGGGGAAAAACTAACAGAGAACATATAAAATGTCATCTTGAATGGACAGAAATAATGGAGCCTAGTCCCTCAGACTTGGGATTGGATTTTAAGAAACCATATAAATAGGAAAATGATGATACTACTTTGTATACCTAAAAAAGGGTAAATCTGTCCACTATGTGATTTAAGCTATTTTTTCCCAAGGGAACAAGACAAATTTTGTGCAAGTTGCAATCGACAAGCCAAAGTGGTCTATTTATTTAAAGAAAATTTTCTGGGTCAAAGAGGACTTTAGTGTATGCAAAAGGCAGAAGCACTGGACATTACGCAAGAGCTGACTAATCAAATCCTGTTTTAGAGATTACTTTCAATGACCACTGATCCAAATTAAAACAGATCAACTGAATCTGATATACCTTATCCAGGGAGTTCAAGTAATCCACTGCACGCTCTCTGTTAACCAAAAATGTATGCTCGTCCATTTCAATATTGGGTGACCCCCTGCACAGGAAATCAGTATTATTAGATGATACAGCAAAAAGGAAGAGTGAAGTAACTTGTAAGAAGATCAAAGGACGGCTCCTTTTTATCAACTTACTTTCCCCACCAAAGATCATCTTCAGTGGTCTCGTCCCTGACAACACGTTTGTCCTTTGGAGATCTGCCTGTCTTTGCTCCAGAAAGGGTGGCCAACGCACCAGTTGATGTTATGAAGGAGCCTTTCTCATACTTAATTGCTTGTTCGTAGAGCTCTACACCACAATTCAAGTTTTTGTCAAGTTAATCATGGATGCAACTTACCGGCGACAAATATCTAGAGAAATACATCCTAATGGCAACCATCCTTGCACGACTGTGGACTTTTCTTTTAGTTCAAAAGGAGAAATAAAATTGTGAGACTTGCAGATTACAATCGTGACATACCAAACTTTTAAGTGGATAACAGATTTCATGATCTTTACATTGTTGATACATCATCCAATTCATCAATTATCGAAATTCTGACAATTTCATTAATCCGTGGTAATTTAAAGACCCTTCTCTTGATCATGTGATGATACATTAGTTTTGGACAGCGACATGAATGGTCAATCACTCACATGATGCCGAGCCCATAAATAGCTAGTCACGTGGTTAAACTCTTTCTATTAGGGAAAGATAAGACTATGAAGATATTTGAAGAAGCTTGTCAGATTGTGAAAATCTGTATGATTGTATCGTTTTGATCGAGAAAAATAACTCCACAAAACAATAAGGTAGGTGATCAAAAGGTGGGAGTGAAGTCATACATAAAAAAAAGGCAAAAAGTTTGCCTTCCCCCGATCCACCACATGTGAAGTAATTAACGTAAGAAATACACCAAACACAAGATCACAGATGTGAAACTGACCCCTTTCCATTGACTATGTCTACTAAACTCATGACATGGTATTTTATTACTTTTTGTGGGAATTGGTAAAGTTTACCAAATATTCATCCAAAGATTAAAGAACTGTTTAAAAATAGTGATGCAATCAGAGTAGAATCTTAGTAAAAAATAATAAAAATAAAATGACGTATAAAAAGGACAGATGGGGATATACCAGCTGGGGAGAGATTGTAGAGGATATGGGTGAATTTGAGGGAGCTATCACTGACGCTGATGGTTGGGACATAGTGGTAAGGATGCGCCACAAGCCCTTCCTTCTTCCTGTCTGGGTCCCCTTTCACAATATTTGGCCCTGTCTCTCTTGTCAATGAGGCCAAAGATGCACTGCATACCAAACAAAACCAATATTGTGAAAATGATCACAAAAAAAAAGAGAGAAAAAAATACTACCATACCAATTATGGTAAATTAATGGTTCTTGTCAAAAGGGTATTTGCAAATCTACCTACCTGATGGACTGGAGTTGCTGTTTCTGGCGTTCCTCTTCAGAGATGGTGGTGAAGAAGGCACCTTGTGTTCCCTTACTGAGGGGTGTGTTGGGTGTGGACCTCTTCCTCTGAAGAGAATGGAGCTCATCAATTGTTTGTGCTCTCACTGGCGGGGTACTGTCATCGTGGCACACCTCCTGTTGATCTCCTTTCTTCTCCTGTGTCTGGATTTTAGGCAGCGCCTTTCTTGGAGTTGTAGGCTTGCTGCTTGAAAAGCTGAACTCTCCATTGTCACTTCCCTTATCCGCCATATCTTGTTATCTGTCAATACAAGTAACAAAAACCTTATGTTGCTACTAGCTATATCATCAATTTGCAGAGTTACTAGTATATATAAGCAGGAAGACAAGTGTAGTTGGAAAACAGGGGAAGTACATATATACACCTAGATGATAAGAATGATGGAAAGAAACCATTGAAGAGCTCAAGAAATGAGGATAACGATTATGATAACACGGAAAAAAAAACTTTTCTTGAAAAACGCAAAGCAAGAGGACATACCATACAAGAGCGGTGTAACTAACAGTATAGGCTTTTGTTTTGGGTTTGTTTCCTAAAGACGTGTGCAAGTGCCACTGCACAGTGGGAGATGGGAACAAAAACACACAATGAATGCTCTTATAAAGGCTTTACTTGACCACCGCTACTTCACCCTGGTTTAGATAACCATGGTTGCCTGTACCATGATGAGGTGGATAAACAGAAAAAATTTCTTCTACCAATCTAGCTTTCTTTTCTTTCTTTTCTTTTTTTTTTGCTCTTGACTTTCTTTTTCTTTCAATTTTTTTGGGTGAGGATGCTATTTCACTTCTTAAGCTGGCACACAAATGGATCTTAATTTTTTTTTGGATCATGGATGAGTCAAGTCTTACTCTGCTTTTGTCATGTCAAATTTCTAAAAATTTCTGTGCTAATTAATTTATATCAAATGACAAATGACAAAGAATATGTCAAATATTATTAACAGCGGATTGTCATGTCATTCATATATAAACTACAGTGATATAGTGATCCAAAACGAAAGGAAATAATCGTGACATATATAATGATGAGGTTGCATTGACATTATTATGTTATTATGTCATTTAAAAAGAATAATGGGATAAATTGGGTCTTAATGACATGGTTGGATTGGAATAAATCATTAATATCACATCTCTACGGATTAAGCGCTATAAACTTTTTTGGATTTTTTTATCGAGATAAAAAAGTCTAGTTAGCCTATTCTTTGATTGATTTGAAAACAGATTATGTTATGAGTACAGATAAGTTTTTTGTATAAAAGTTACAGAAACAGATGTGGCACAGTAGTTTTATTAATTTTGCGGTATGCGCTCACTCTCATCCATCTACATTATTAATTATTTGACGAATCAATTTGTATAAAAATTATGTACAACAAGCATTAGTGACTGGGACATTCTTAAGAGTTCTAGGGTATTTATTCAAATTCCAATCATGAGCTAATATTAGATATCCGGAATTTTGGTTCGTATCTATTGATCAATCCCTTTAGTAAAAGCAAAGTTACAATTCGCAACTAAACACGGTTCAAAGTGGTAAGTAAGTAGTAGATACGTTGGTTAATTTATTAAGCGCAGTGCTAAAGACAGACGCAAAAGGAGTGCAATTAGAAGGAACTCCAGTTCCGGCTTCTCAAATTACGGTGACACATGGGATTGGTAAGTGGAGATTCCTTGACATGTCTTTGCATTGCTTTGCTTTTATTTTCCCCACAATATTTCTAAAATTGTTAGAACGCGACGGTGGAAACACTGGAGCAATATGGATTGGGTTGGATGTTGAAACTTTTATGGAGGCACATCAAAGACCTTTAACTATTGTAGGTTGGTTCAAGTGGTAAGCGACTTGTTCGGCTTAAGCGAGGTTTCGGGTTTGAGTCTTCGTGAACGGAGAAAATCCTCATTAAGAGACTCACCCACCATAACTAGGTGCGCGTCCTTGGTCGAGTCCGGATTAGTCGGGGCAAAGCTCCGGATACCCGATGAGAAATCCAAAAAGATAAAACCTCTAACTTTTTAACCAAAAAAAGACGTGACCTTTAGGATTTAATATTGGGGCTCTTGTTACCAAAGATATCTGTATTATTCAGTTGTTGTTTTTTGTATACGTATCATTTCTATTCTATATTCCTGTTCATCACACAATTAACGGATGCAGATATTCTAGAAAAAAATTTTGGTATAAAATATATTTTCATTACTCGATTTGTTCCCTTTATATACTTATAATTTTTAAATTATCCCTTTTATAATTTGTATTATTTCCCATGCGCATAGTGCCACACGGATTCTGTTAATTGTACGACGGATATGAATAGTAATAAGAGACACAATTTCTAAATATAGATACATAAAAATAACAAATGCTAGTCTTGTATAAAGTTTCGAGAATTGATTTTTTTTCCTTTTGTAGATTTTATGCATAACCGGGAAAGAGTGACATAGAAAATGATTTTTCTAGGATTCATTCATGCGGTCCAGCCCAATGGGCTTTGAAGATATCGTTTTGTTTTTTTAATCAAGTAAGATGCATGTATCGCTTTTTTGACTTGCAGGGCTTGAACCTATTCTAAAAGAGGAATACTTGCAACCAGGGAAGGTGATTACTCCACGACCTTTAAGAAAGATAATGAGTATTTAGTAGTTGTGCCAATTGCATCCCGACACCGTTCTTGAATTCTTAATTTAATACCACTTCATGGCCATAACCAGGGAAGGTCACCAAATGCATATATACCTGTTTAACTTTTCCTTTGTTTTCACCATCTGCTTGTGATCACCATCTCTAAATCAATAAAGAATAATTAAAAAAAAATAAATCAATACACACAAATAGTCATTGGAAAAAGTTTCAGCTGATAAACCAAATCATGTTTTTTTTTTTTTCCCCATCCGGGCTTCGCCTTGATTAATCCGGATTCGATCCGAGTTCCGCACCTTGGTATAGTAGGGAAGTCTCTCAATGAAGATTTTTAGCATACGCGGCACGAAGACTTACCACTTGGACCAACCCTACATCGATGATAAACCCAAATCATACTCAACCCACATCATCAAATCTCTATATATCCGGCTGATGATCCATTTCTGGTATCTATGGTAGGATCACCTAAAATTGACAACAAATGTCAAATACTTATCATGCGTCTAGCCTACAAAATAAGTCTTCCAAACAAACTATACTTACTAAATTTTACTCATATAGCAGCATATGATTATCAACCTTTTTCTACTACTATTTTTAATAATGCACATCCAAATTTAAATATACTACTGAATTGAACACAACATTTTCTTTTTATATTGGGAAACTATCCTTGGCTAGCTAGTACTCGTCTGTTTGACTTATTAGCCGTACCAATCTGGTTGACTTTTGAGGATTAGATTCTAACCTCCCCCCCCCCCCCCCCCCCCCCCCCCCCCCCCCCCCCCCCCCCCCCTTGCCCCACTAGCACCGACCAATCACCGGGGAGACAATAAGCAAGAGGGCAAAGACTGCTACCGGCACTACTACCATTACCATACTATATATTTCATTTAAAAGAAACGTTGTTGATTACCTGTCCTTTATATAGAAACCTTAATTATTATTTCTAGGTAAGCCTGCCATTGTTTAATTATTGGGTTTCTCTTTTTTCTCCTGCTATTGAAAAAGCTATCAAGATATCAAATTTGTATTGTGGGTACATCATACATGAGAAATTGAGAATATAGGTTCAGTTCTTTTGGGAGCAATCCACGTTGGATCCACATGGCCTGGCTACTTCCTGGGTTTCCTGCCATAATTTGGGCGAGATTTCATATTCTTCAATAGTTGTATATGATAATAAAAGTCCTTATATTTGACCTCGCAAGTTGCAATCCCAATCTGTTATCCAAGGCATGGCTCGTATTTGCTATAGTGGCGCCACGTAATTACCAGTCATAGTCCCATTTCTCTTTTGGCTATTTCTGGATGCATTCCTCTTCTTAGAACACAACATACTGGCCGTCGACCAACCAAGACTCTGACTTTCTCACCATCTAAATCTAAATGTCAAATTTTTTTATTTATATATATATTTTTTTGTCTCCATCATCAATCGGTCATCTGGCTTCGGGATAACCAATTTTTATCCAAGAGGTGGATAAGATACTGTTGGAATAAAGCGACAACTACACCCACAATGGGATGCACAGTCATGACTGGTTGTAGGGACCTCCACTAATCAGGCAACATAATCCGTTCACCCACAAGGAGTGCAGGATGATTATCGCTTTGTTGTAAAGTAAAGTGAAGGAATAATATCAACAACCAGGCAACTATGTTTTTCCTATAAACTGCTTACCCGATGGGTGATAATGCAAGTGGTGGAAAAACCAACACAGATACATACAGGAAATATTGAGAGCACAGAACAGAGGGTTTAGGTTGTGGAGACTCGGAAGTCGATCCAACAAACCGTGACGACTTTCACCGACCGGTAAATCGAGCTAAGCTCCCGATCCTGCTTCCGCTGTATTGCTAGGAAATAGAAGTAAGTTTCCTGCTCTATGCAATCCTTCATTGGTAGCGGAGCTGAAAGGCTCGGTTTCTGGAATGACTGCAAGTATATGACATGCATCATTTTTCTGTATGGTTGACTTTATTACCATGCATGCATTGATATATTCTTGTGCAAATGAACTGCATACATATTTTTTTAAATATGTGCATATCATGAACAAAAACTATGAAGAAACCTTGTCGATGTTGAACCGAAAAATTCGAGATCAACTCATCTGGAATCTGCTGCTCACGGCGGCGCAGAGTCTCCATGGTGGTTCCTGGTTCGTTAAGACCCCCCCTAAACCTGTGATGGTGACGCAAGCCTCTGGTGGCTGATGGCTGCTGTCGGGGCATGCGAGAAGTCACCAATTGTGATGTTCTTCCCCACTAAAGATGTCTTCAGCCTCACAATTTAAGAACTTCAAGGTGTTTTTTTGTGTGTGTGTATGAGAAGATGAAGACCCTTTTTTGTTTTGTCAGTAAAGTTTTTTTTTGCAGCTGTGAGTGCAAAATAAGACTGATGAAGTTGGAAATTTGTTTTCTTTAAAAGAGAAAAAAAAAAGTTGGCAACACTGCCTGTTACCAGTAGTGCGTGATGCTTTCTTTGTTATACTGTGGGCATAATTTTTTTTTTTTATGGTTACAGCTGGTTATAACCTTGGGCGTGTTGGTGTTGTGCTCTGTGTTTGAATTTTTTTGGAAAGTGAGGATACAGTGCATGCGTTGGTGTTGTGCTCTGTGTTAATTTTTTTTGGAAAATAAGGATATAGTGTGCGTGAGTGCCCACTGGGGAATTTTTTTTGAAAGCAGACACGCATGCACTGCTACAATAACTTTTGGGATGAAAGTTTTTGGGAACAATTATTTTGGTCTCCCATGCACTGCTGCAGTTTTTTTTGGCACTATCCGTTGCAAGTGAATTTTTTTTTTTATGTTCTGTAAAAAGAAAAAAAGGGAAGAAGAAATAATGTGGGAGGCATGACTCAAACTCATGACCTCAAGGAGGAGTGGAATGTGTCTTAACCACCAAACAAGGTTGATTGTTTTGTTCAAATAGTATCGCAATTAATATATATACGCTGTATATATTTGATGCTGTGATGATATGTTTTCTATGTTAATTAGTTTAACATCATAAAATTAAATGTTAATTAGTTTGACATTTAATATGTGTGTTAATTTGTTTGACACCAAAAATTATGCTTCAACAAATAAGTTGTATGAAAGCATAATTAAAATTCTTAGCTTAGTTAATTAGTTGAGCTAATTTTCATTATGTATTTAACCTTAGGAAGATGATTGGGAACATAGTGAACTTTTGATTGCGGGTTAAACATATGTCTATTAGCTTAATTAATTATAGCTTTGCATAATGACATATATGTATGTGAACATTAAATCCTCGTGTCTTATCATTCTAATTTTTTTTTGTCTTTATTCTTTTGTGTAAAGAAAATGACTACTGCTATAAGTGCAATTATCGAGCAGCTCAACAAAGGGTTGAAGCTGAATGGCGATAATTATGAAGTCTGGAGTGCGAAAATCCAGTATGTGCTGGAAGAGCAAGAGGCTCTTGAGGCAATCAATCATGTTATGAATGAGCCTGAAGCTGGGAATACGACTCAGCACAGGCGTCAGCGTGAGACATATGATGCTTGGAAGAAAAAGAATTCCACTGCTCACAAAACGTTGTTGAGTGCCGTGGAAGAAGTTTTTTTTTGGACTGCAAGGACATTCCAACGGCTATGGCCATGTGGAATGCTTTGAGGACAAGTTATAGTACCTTGTCTATGACAAAACTGAGGTCTTTGACCATCAGGTTTGATTCTTACAAGAAAAACCCTGGTCAAACTCTGAAAAAAAAAGCATATGAGGCACATGGCCAATATGATCAGGGAATCGAGGAATTCTGGATATGTCCTGACTGATGAGCAGCAAATCCAAGAAAACATACGTTCTTTGTCCGATGATTAGGAACAGATGAAGATGAATCTGACCCACAATGTTCGAATCACCAATCTGGAAGATGTCCGGAAACACCTTGAGCTAGAGGAGGAAAGGCTTGAGGCTGGAAAGCCACAAGTTGAATTGCATATGGCAACTTCCAAGGCTAAGGGTGGTTCAAAGAGGAAGAATTGGGGAAAGAAAGCTGGGCCAGCTCAGCCCACAAAGAAGTCCAAGACAGGACAACAAGGCAATAAGAAACGTGGTGGAAATACCAATAAAGCACATATAAAGTGCTTTAAGTGTAACCAAAAGGGTCACTATGCTCGTGAATGCACTGAGCCTAAGCGAAAAGTATTTTCACTTACTTTTGCTAGTGAACTTTGTGTTTCTAGCTCTGTTTTTCTGACTGAATCTAATCCTTTGTGGATTGTAGACTCAGGAGCCACGGACCACATAGTGCGGGAACGTGATGCCTTTGTTGACTTTCGGCGAGTTAGACATGGAACAAAGTGGATATATAATTCAAAGGTTACAGTTGAAGGAATTGGATCATGCAAGTTAGTCTTGCGTAGTGGGCGAGACCTTCTTCTACATGATGTCCTCTATGCTCCTTCGATTCGTCAAAACATTATTTCCGTCAAGACTTTATCTAGTTTGTTTTCTTTTTTTGTTATTTCATGACAACTTTGTTAAGTTGACTTTGGGTTCAACTTTATTTGGCTTTGGTTATATGACTGGAGTTTTTTTTATGTTATGGAATTGGATGACATTTCCAATAATAATAATGCTTATTTTTTCCATGATCGCTTCTACGCATAATCATAACGTTGTTGTGAATGTTTGGCATGCTAGACTGGGTCACATTGGCCAACAAAGGATGCAAAGGTTAGCAAAACAAGGTTTGCTTCCTAGCATCGAACAAGTGGAAATGTCTGCTTGTGAGTGTTATCTAGCTGATTATTGACCATTCGGTAAAGTGATTGAAGCCAACTCTTCACTGCTATTTGTTCGCTTGGACATATGTGGGTCCATTCACGTTGGATTAGGCATAAGCATGTTATTCATCATTTTATTCATTATGCCCAATCATATCTATTTAATTTTCTATTTTTTTTTAGGCATTAAGTTGCTTCTAAAGCTATATGAGCTTAATAAAAAAATTAATTAGATACGAAGATATAAGATCTTCACAACTAATTGTGATAGTTTTGTCAATCCAATTAGTGGGGTATGTAATGAAAGGGTATAGTGCATTACTTGACTATCCCCAACACTCTATAATAAAATGTGTTATTGAGTGATATGATGGAATGCTTTTGTAACGGTTAAGTAAATGAAGGCTGTGAAATAGTAGGCTCCGTGCCTATATACTTAATAGTATATCTACATTGTCAGTTACAACTACTCTGCATGTGTTGTGGATTACAATAATACCCACCAAGTGTTTTAGTAACCTTGTAAGTTGTGCTGCTTATAATATTATTTCTCTCTACTTGGCAAGATGTGCCTTCAGAGGACGATAAGTATCTTATGAGATACTCACTAACCTCAAGGGTTATATGTTTATAAGCCAGCAAAACAGTGGGAGCGTAACTGAGTGTAAGCCATAAGATGTCACATTCCTTGTGAATGAGTTTCCTAAGAAGGGTGAGGTAGGCTAAAGCCTATCTTTATTTGAGAAAGAGGATTAAGATGTGCTAGGATTACTTCATTCGAGTGGGAGGATTTTAACAGATGATGAATTAGTTTCTCATTAATAAACTTCCTCATCATCAAGTCCGAATAAAAGTAATCTTGTTGTTCCAAGTGGGAGCGATAAAGATAGATCTTGTTCTAAGTGGGAGCGAGATTAACGTTTTAATCCGAGTGGGAGCCATGTTGATTCAAATGGGAAAAACATACCTGAATCGCAATTAAGTGTGATTCTCATAAGAATGATAGTGGGTCTTTTATGATATTCCTACAAGATGAGCCTAGAAGAGGCTTTCTCAAAATTCTTTTAAAGGAAAATGGACAAAAACACTTGAAGAAAAGATGGAGTCAATGCGAGTCAACAAAGTTGGGAACTAGTTGATCTCCCTAAAGGACGCAAAGCCATTGGGAACAAATAGGTTCTCAAGATTAAGCTCAAGGCTGATGGCACAGTTGAGAGATTTAAGACTCAACTAATAGGTAAAAGATACACTACAGAAAGAGATAGATTACAAGAATCAATCTCGTTTTCTGTGAGTTTTACCTATGCATGGATATTTCTAGCTATTACTTCAAACTTAAAACCTTGGATCACATCAAACGGATATAATAATGCCTTTCTCTAATGAAGATTAAAATGAAACAAAATGTGTTTCATTGAAGAGGACCACAAACATATGGTTTGTAGACTTCAAAGTCTATATTGGTTTTCTAATCCTCAAGGCATGTACCAAGTAAGTTTGTAATTAACATATAGTATGTATATGACATACTTATAGCTAGAAATGATATAGAGTTTATTCAACAAGGTAAAGGACCTAGTTGTCATCTCAATCGAGATAGATAATATGGATAAAGATTACATATAAGCTTGAAATTAAGATATCAGGATATTATTTCAAGAAATTATTGTATTTCTCGTAAGAGAATTACACCAATAAAGGTTTGGAATAATACAATATGCATCAAAGTAATCCTATCTAAACTCCTATCAGTAAATGTTATACTTTGAGAAATCTTGTGTCCTAAGACTCCTGATGAGAGTGATGAATAAGCCAAATTCCATAACGGCGCGCAGTCGGAAGTTTGTTGTACACTGTGGTGTATGATAGACTAGATATTGGTTAAGCAAATCGCTTAACAGATAGATGTCAATCCGACCTAGGCCTAGCACATTACAAGTAGTTAAAAAAGGATCATTGAAGTCTAAAGAATTTTCCTGATTATATCTTTGTCACCAAGCAAGGAAAGGTCCCTTTTGGTTGGATACACAAGTCTTGATCATGAAAAAGATCTAGATGGTAGAAAAGTCTACATCTAGATATATATGTTCTTACTAAATGATGGCGCCATATCATAAAGTAGTAAGAAATGATCATGTGTATTCTTGTTTGCGATTGAGGCCAAATGTGTGGCTCTCGCTTCAGCAGTGTAAAATTATTTAGTTGAATGAGTTCTTGGATTATGTGATGGATAATGCATAGAACACTGATCTAGTGTTAGTCAACTATGACAGTGAGGCTGCAATTGTCATTGCCAAGAATGGTTAGCTTCACCAAATAAGTAGACATCCGATACAACTATACAGATGACATTGTTGTATGCCAGGTTGTGAATGTGAAGTATCTGTCTATAAGAGACAAGTGATCAGATGCACTGTTTAAGCCTTTGCCTTGGTATGTGTTTGTGTAACACATTAGGCATTAAAATCGTGTAGGCTTAAGTACCTCACTTTATGCTTATTATTTTACCAAAGCTCACAACCTGTGTTTAATGTTCTTGCTATCAAATAAGTTGATTTACATACATATATGGATGAATGTTATGTACACTCTTCATTTATTTGTTTAAGAGTATGTCGAGTAGACACGAGGTTAGCCCTCTCACACGGGTAACCGCCTCCTTATCTTAGTGATAAGTGGAGAAGAGATAGATTTTAAGCGAAATTGTCAGACGGATAATTTGAGAGCTTGTGGCTTAAAATTATGAATGTCTACTGTATAATGACAGAAGTTCATTTTAACGGTGGAATACATTCACCAAGTCTACTTAGTGGGCCAGATGTGAGTTCAAGTTTATGTGTAGATCAACGAACTCAAATTTGGACACATGTAGTGTCTAAATATCATCTGTACAGCATTCCTTATGGAAAAGACATACGCTCCACGGGAAAGGAGAAAATGTTGTAGCACATGTTTCATACCATGCGCGCGTTTTGCTGACCAAATGGGTTAACATAAGTTTAATCTCCGCTTATTGTTGTGTGAGACCCAGAGCCTTTATGGTGGCTCTATCGTGTACCCTCAGGACTCCGATCAGGTATTTGAGATTCAGCTTGATGTTTGCTATCTTAGTGTGTTGCCAAACACTGATTCGGTCTGGCGGGACATGTCTAGAAAAGCAAGTTGAGTTGAGTTAAGAGGATCGTGAGAAGAGGAAGATCATTGACCGAAATCACATTAGTTTGTATTCACCGGTGCACCAGTTATGACTTATGGTTATATTTGTGAATACAATGTATCTTAATAAGAGAGATCTTCGGCAGATTTCTAATGTGATTTATGATCTAGGGTACTTGCGTACTTTCTGATCTACTTAAATTTTTGTGAGAGGCTATATATTCCTAACAGATGTATAGCATTTGACTCTCAGAGTATGCTGGTCGCACATTCTACTTCCCTGTATGAGTTTCTGTGATTCTCAGAGAATTTGTTTCTCATGGTTATTGTATGTGTGCACTCCCATTATGTGTGAGTGGGAGATGTTGGAATAAAGCGACAAGTACACCCACAATGGGATGCACAGTCATGACTGGTTGTAGGGACCTCCACTAATCAGGCAACATAATCCGTTCACCCACAAGGGGTGCAAGATGATTATCGCTTTGTTGTAAAGTAAAGTGAAGGAATAATATCAACAACCAGGCAACTATGTTTTTCCTATAAGCTGCTTACCCGATGGGTGATAATGCAAGTGGGTGGAAAAACCAACACAGACACATACAAGAAATATTGAGAGCACAGAACAAAGGGTTTAGGTTGTGGAGACTCGGAAGTCGATCCAACAAACCGTGACGACTTTCACCGACCGGTAAATCGAGCTAAGCTCCCGATCCTGCTTCCGTTGTATTGCTAGGAAATAGAAGTAAGTTTCCTGCTCTATGCAATCCTTCTGATACATATTCAGATGTTTTTCTTTTGGAACAAAAATATATTTAACATAGAATTTATTTACACAAAAACAAAAAAGAAATATGTACCAAAAAAAGCAAAAAAGAAATTGTTTAATAATAACGCAACGGTGATTTACGTACCATATAATGCTTGATATAATTTGACTGAAGGGTTTTGTAAAAGGTATTGGTATCTTTAACTAATGGAAACCGCACTAAACTGTAGAAATAAAAGATAAAAGAGTGCAATCAATGATAAATTTACCAGTTCTAAAAAAATAAAGGACCAAACATGAATAATGGAAAGCTACGTATGAAATTTCAATAGATTTATATAGGTTAAATATACAATAATTCTAAATTTAGAGATTAAAATATACAAATCAAAAAGAAAATAGTGGCACCGGATCATCTCACCCATCCCAGTGCAACTAATGAGAGATATTAAATGCCTTCTAATTTGAAAAAGGCCATCTAATTTACTAACAGCATTATTGGCTTTGCAAGAAAATAATATATCTGTTATAATACAACTTTTGGATATTCAGTGATTTTATATCTTGCCTGAATTATTTCTTTAAATAATTTAATTTTTTAAAAAATGAAAGGCGGATTGGTCCCCTAATTGCTTCAACAAATCCAAAATTATGTTATTACATGGATTCTGAAATTTGGGGAGACAATTAGTTATTTCAAATTAAGTCTTCTGTATATATATCAGCGAATAATATAAAATTAATTCTTGAAATTTGGAGAAGACTGATACCTACATTGTTTTATTGCTGAACTCGTTTAAATAAGCTGATAAAAATCGGTCCGGATTACTTAATTAAATATTCACATAAGTCCTTACAGTTAAAAACAATAATTCCGAGGACATGCTATAATAAGATTAGAGACGAAGATTTCTGAACTTAATATTATCCCGATCTAAATGCGTAAAAAAAAAAATATATCCCGGTCTAAAAATTCAGCAAGAAAGGAGATGATAATTGATTGGTACTTGAGCTTTTAGCCTGAATATTGTTTTTTAAATAGAAATGGTATATATGTATGTCCAGTAGAAATCTTAGTTTTATGTTTTTTGTGGAGAATTTTAATCTAACCTTGTTCGGAAGGGAAGGGAAAAGAAATTTGGAAACTAAATCATAAGTTTAAATTTTATATTAGCCTCTCCTTCTAAAATCATTAGTCATAAATCAAAATATCTATAATAATTTATAAATATTCTCTACTATTCCCCCCTCTTTCCTCATGTGTCAAACAGAAAATATACATGATGTGTCGAACAAACAAACAGGACATATCAAACCAAACCAGATTGCTCTTCGTCTTCTTGCCTTCTCCCGTTTACCTGATTTGGTGTTCTGTGACCTGTCTATGGTGTCGTGCTTTCATTAGTTAACCAGAATTTTGTGGATGATTTAACAAGGGTTTCGCACGAAACTGCCACCTATACTAAGTATATTATTTCTTTTTTTGGATACATTAGGTACGCTACCTTTAAATTTAAGGCACAGGGCAAGTAATAAGTCTGGGCGTATTGGGCTTATAGTTGGATCCTCTTGCTCCAATTCGTAAAAAATGGATCAAAGTCTTCCACAGCTGGACAAAAACAAGCCCATATAGAAATTGTACTTGGTCCTTACTCGTTCTTCTTGTGGGATCCAAGTGAATCTCACGTTTTACACAGTGCAGATCCATTCCATACTTGCGAGTTGGGTTAGTAGAGGAATAACTACAAAAGTTCGCCGGTGGATGGGCTCACCTTGCTGGCTGAAGCTAGCTATGCCTTTGGGGTATTCACTCTTTTCAGGTTCCTCCTACCAGTGTTATGCAACTCCTGCATCGAGATACTATAGGGGTGACTGTACCCCGTTCCTGTCCCGTCACTTCAGTGAAATCTTGGGCTCTCACCCACCTTCATTTACCAAAAACAAAAATATATAATTTAAGGTCTACACTACTTCAATAATCCAAAAAAAAAAAAAACTTCAATAATCCCTTTTTAAGGGGTTGCATTATTTTTTTTTTCCTTTTGGTAACTGTTAACTTAACACCCACACAGAGGGCCGAAGGTATCACGGGAAATGGACCGCGGCCTAAGAAAGGATTGATCTACGGATTTCGGAGGCCATGTCTAGGGAAAAGGTTGATTTACGGATTTCGAAAGCTACGACCAGGAAAAGGGCTGGGCGATGGAATTCAACGACTAGGATCCGTGAGAGGGTTGGCCGACGAAGACTAGTGGCCAGGATTTGGGTGAGGTCTGATCGACGGAGTCCAGCAGCCACGACTGGAGAGAGGGTTGGTCGACGGAGTCCAACGGCCTCGACTTGCGAAAAGGCTGATTGACAGAGTTTAGTTGTCGTGACTTGTAAGAGGGTTGACCGACAGAGTTCATAGGTCGCAGCCCAATAGAGGGCTGATCGATGGAGTTTGTAGGCCGCAACCTAATAGAGGGCTGATCGATGGAGTTCGTCGGAGGTTGGAGCCATAGCCAGATAGAGGGGTGGTCGACGAAGTTTAGAGGCTTGGTTATAACGGTCAGAAAACATTAAGAACCATGGACATGATGTTGGCAAACTAGAAGTCTGAGGAAAATTCTGGAGTCCATAGTACACGAAGAGAAAAAGATCAATTAGCGGTGTATGACCCACGGGCATAAGAGACCATAGTTATTAGAATCGGACTGGCCCGGATGGTTCAATCGCAACCCGGAGTCCATTCTGTGTTTTTAGAGGAGTTGGCCTGGGCATGAGGTGAACATTGAAAAACCTGCTGACCCGACCGGTTTAATGTTAACCCGGATGAACCGATGACCCTGTCGGGTTAGTTTAAAGTCACAAACCACAAAAAATTCTATTTATTTCCTATTTTTACATGAAATTATATTATTTAATAAAAATTTTATATCTTTTAGACTTTATATTTACTTTTTATTGTCAAAATATAGGTAAATATTAATATATGTAGATTAAAATAATTAATTATTTAATAATTATATTTCAGGTCAATTACATTGAATCCCCAGTTCGAACACTGAACAATGGCCCACTACCTTTTCTGGGTCTGTGTTCTGGCCGGGTTTGATAACTATGTAAGAGATAAAGACAACTGTCACCACGAGACAAAGGGAGTGGCTAGTGGTTGCTAATGGAAAACAGTGCGCTACTGTAGTGCGCTACTGTGTTAGTGTACAAAATGTTATGTCAGAGAACAAACCAGAAAAGAAGAGATATGTGTCCACAATCGGATGTGGGAGACAACTAGTAGGTGTTAGTGAGTAAAAGGCCATGCCACTAATGTCCTTGGTCCTTAAAGCCGAATAGTATAAAAAAGGAAGGAGATCCATGTTCAAAACACACAATTATCCATAATTACATATTTACTTACTTTACTTTTATTCTCTCGTTTCTTTACAATATGTGGAGTAGTTTAGAGTTATTTAGCCTAGATTTCCTTTCTTTTCATTCTCTTTTCACTCTCATCTAACCACAGTCACTCCCTGATCGAAGCACCATGACCAGCAACTTTAAGGCTATAGTGCGTCACCTCTTCCAGTCTTTGATACCCGCGACCAAGCTTATAAGGCTGAGGTTTGTTGTAAATAGCAGAGACACTCCTATACGATTAAAAGCACCCATCTTTTGCCCTAAAGTTTTGTGAAAAGAATTCATTTTTTACCCATTTCAAAACCTAACAAGGAGACGTGCAACACAGTCCGGCTAATATCGGTTTCGATTCGGGGTCTGTGATGAGCATGAAAATACACACATTTTACAGCATGCACTGCAGTCTTTTGGCCTTGCATTTAGCATTAATTCATGCATTTAGTTAGAGAATCACTTGCTTTTATGCCAAATACTACTTTCCTGACTCTTTATTACCTTCAGGTGTATTTAGGTCCTTTTTGGAGAGGATTTTGACGATTTTGGCCCACAAATCAAGGAGGCGCTGCTAAATGCCCTATTCAAGTTCAAACTGCACAAGCGACAGCGGGCGCTGCGTCAAGTCCCTGTTTTTATTAGGATTTGCACTTACTTTTCCAGGAGTTTAAAGAGGAGATGCACCTAGACATTCCCTAAAAGGAAAGAAGATCTAGAAGTCTAATTAAAGAGGGATTCTTGAAGCTAAAGTCTAGGAATTTAATTCCAAAACCTACTCTTTTTGGAATTTAACCCTAGATATAAAAGTAAAAGGGTTTCTCACGAAATTAACAACTTTTTGGAGGAGGAAAATCACGAAATTGGCAGAGAAGAAAGTGGTTCTTGAGTCGACTTTTTATTTTGTAACATGTCGATTTCTTCTTCTTCTTTTATTTTCTTCTTCTTCATGAATTAATCTCCCTATCTAGGTTTATGGGATGTAGCTACTGTTCTTGGTGTTTGATTAATAATTCAGATTTGGTTTTCTACTATTTTTTATTCCTTGATTTTTTTATGGAGAGCTTAACAGTGCATGCGGCTTCATAGGAGGTCACCCATCCTAGAATTGCTCCAAGTCAAGCACGTTTAACTTTGGAGTTTTTCTAGAATAAGCACCGAAAAGGTAGGTGCACTTTGTTCATATAGTTAGTACCTATCAAACCGTTTAAGCTGTTTTCAATTATACAGTCCCATACCTGTACAACCTCGAAATCACTTCATTTGAGCTATTCTTAATTATACAGTCTCATACCTGTATAATTACGAAATCGCTCCAACTGTGCAGCCCCATCCCTACACAGTCTCAGGATCTCTCCTATTTTGGTGTGGATTCGGTTCATTCATGTACCCCTCCGTTTAAAGCCCGCTGGAAACCGCTCCTTGTCCATGCTCATTCCGGCACCGGCGTACACTTCCCGATCTCATAGACCCCGAGGTGTCACTGGCCCACCAGCTTTCACTAGGTTCGTCCCCGAACCCTGCACCGTACTAGAGGAGTCCTAGAGCTCCGCTACCAACTATAACGTCCCGGTTTGTCGACTGTCACTACAGACCAACACGGCACCTTTCCAACATGCTTTGTCCTCGCACATTTTCGGGAAAAATTTCCCAGGAGGTGGGACCTATGGGTGATGGGCCCAACAATCTAACCTTATGAACCTTTGGATGTTTCTTAGACTTTAAGAAATGGGCTTAAAGCCCAATGGCATAATTAGTTAGTTATGGACTAAAAGGAATGGGCTCTAAGTCCAATTTCATAATTAGATTTAATGTGGACTTAAAGAAGTGGGCCTTAGGCCCGAGAATCTGTTTATGGACTTAGATGGGCTTAGACCTAGTGAACCTTAGGTCCCTATCTTTTGGAGTTATCGAGAAGAGTATATTTTTGGGTTTAGATCCTGAAATTACATAATCAGATGGTTAGGAACGGGATTTACTCGGTTGAGCATATCATTAGCATGCATGCACGTTTTTGTTTTTAAAACTGTTTTGTGATTATAGTATGTGCCTGTATTCAGGCACGGGTAACACCTCGGGAGTTGGATGTTCTGGCTCATGGAAAGCTCCTCATGATCATCATCATTGAGGTGACGTTACAAGTCTTTTATATATGTTTTGTGAATGCATGTTGGTATGGTTAGTTAGTTTACTTGCCTTGTTTGCTACATGCGGTTATTGGAATTTGTGTGCCTGCTTGCTCTCACATGCCTAATTTCGGTTAAGGAATTTGTTATGAAATATAACATGTTATTATGTTTTGGTGATAGTGTGGTTTATGGGCCGAAGGCCCGGATATGAGAATAATACATAAAGATCACACATTCCTGGAAAACATAATGTAAGGCACACTGAACCATAAAGGATAACTGAGAATAAAACACTTAATTCTACTGTGAAGTTGACTGGTAGCCCCGAGGGAGGGTTGGGTACCCTCGGGTCACATTATACGGTTTAGCATGGTTATCCCAGGGGAAGGTAGGTGCACCCCTGGAAGACTTGCACCAGTTAGGTGTGCCTGAGCACACCCTTAGGGAGCTAGCGGCCACTCGAGGTTTATCGTGGTTTATGCCTCAGAATCTACCCCTTCTGAGGTGCGACACTTGGGTTTTCACACCCGGATCTGGCCAGATGTGCTACCGAGACTTGACTGACAGTAGGGGCCCCTGAATAATAAAACACACTGAAACTAATTATAACAATAATAACAATAATGCTATGAGAAGACTGTGTATATAGTGTGTGATTTTGATTATTTACTTGTATGCTATACCTGTGTTCGTAGACTACTCACCCTACGAGCATGACTTCACTTATATAATTTGACTTTTAATGCTCACTGAGTAGGCGACTCACATAATCGCCACCGTTGTTTTGCAGACCCTAGCTAGTGTGTAGACTTTTTCTTCGACTCGGAGTTCAGACGCGGTATCTCAACAGGTAGCTTGTTTCTTCTCTCGGTTGGATCCACAGAGCCGACATGCATATCATTTTCCTTTTCTATGACTTTTTTTTGTTATTTCTTCTTTCGCTGCATAAGGATTTGTTTTAAGATGTTATACTGTACTCTATTTCTCTACTGGCGGTTGGCCGGGATTGGTTTATGGTGTTGTTCGGCGGATTTTGCCGGGTTTGAATTATGGCTTGATAAGCCGGTTTATTTCTATTTCTTTTATAACATCTCAGCATAATAAGGTTTATGGATATCGTTTGGCACTGGTTTACGTATCCCGGGTTTCAAGGGTATTTTGGTAAATTCTTTTATTTAACTGTCTTACTTCATTTAATTGGGATACGGGCTTTTCACTAGGTTTCTTATCCTTGCATTTTCCCTCAACCGATATTCCTTGCTTTTATTTTGTGTTTATTTACTTTATTATCTCAGTTTATTATCACCACAATCCCGATTTTATTTATTAATTGTTATTTAGTCTAATCAATTGAAAATCCTAAAGACAGTGTTGTTTACAGCAATCCCTGTGATTCGACCTTGTTTACTACAACACGCTGTATACTTGCAGTGACTTTTGTGCGAACAGTCTGGTAGGGATTAGAATCTTGTCAGACTGTTCCTAAAAGCCCACCAGCAGTTTTGGGGTAACACACAGAAAATAACCCTAATATATCGACTCTAACTTTAGGAACAAGATACAATTCTTAATCTTAAACAAACTTGGACCCTCAAAACCTAATAAAATAAAAATTCTTAAACTCAAAAAAAGAAAAACTTCTAAACGTAATAAAATAAAGCTTAATTTATTATGCAATTCTACAACACTAATCATTTCGAAATTTCTAAAATATTCTTTTCATGTGTAGTTATTTAAGCAAACTAGGGACGTACGGAATTAATTAACCCAAGTCGAATAAATAGGGACTTTATGGTTTTATCATTCAATAACATTTGAAGTAGGAACCTAATTGAATAGCGTGAAACAATAAAATATGAAAAATAGCATTACTCCTCCATTTCCACAAACACATATGATGGGGATAAAATTTTTGAATGAAAAATAATTAATAATGATAACTGGGAGCCTTCTAGAACAACTGAGAGCATCTTGAAGTATTGTCTAACCTTAAATTCATTGGTGAAATGTCCTAAGCATATTTGCATCAGATGAAGCATGATATTCGACCGAAAGAAAAAAAAACGAAGCACATGATGATGAAATGGAGATCAAGTTTGTGCCTTGACGTGAACTCAAACAACTTTCTGGGTTTCTGGCATTTGGCATCTAACCCCCAAAAAAAAACCAAGTGGGAGGAGCTGGTAGAATCGAGGGGAGAAACTGTTGGCGACAAGTTGAGCTCAAAAGCTTAGAATGCACACAAACCATTACCAGTCACACAATGTGAACCAAGGTACAATTTGTTACCTCTTGTTAGAACTTAAATTCATATTATCCTTGGTGTTTACGGGAACATGAGAACCATGGAGCAAGGTTGACATGCCAGATTGACACCTGCTCTAGCTTGTGATGCATCAAACCTGAAAACTAGCTAAACGATTAAGTTGATGAGCATTCTGCAGGATTAATAATGATTACCTTGTCAACCTTTGGAATTAAGGCAAGACTGTCTGCTTCAAACTTCAAAGTATCGGCCAATTAGATCGTGAACAAGAGGATAGTTGACAATATATATCTACTCTTCAGTTTGTGAAAGCAACTTGCAAGTTGCAACAAGTTGGTAAAAAACAGTGGAGATATATTGAAATATATAACTTCCCTTGAGGAGATCGAATAATATCTAATTTCTTAGCCAACCGTAATGTGCAAAAGTTATTGAGTTCTTGATAAGTGAATCAATGATGTTCTCATATGGCCAAAATTTCTTTTTTCTTTTTGGTGAATAATTCCATTTTGTTTTTGGCATACCTTATTCATTTGAAGATTTTACTTGACAACATGCATAGGACCCATATATAACTAAAAATTGTATAGTGTAAAATCAGTTTTTTCTTCGCAAATGCAGAATGTTGACGAGAAACTAAATTATTTAAATCATATCCAAGTCTCTATATTTATTGTCCGTTGGGAGATATATAGCTTGGTGTGGTGGTGCATAGAATAAATTTGAGAAATGATTAATTGATAAAAAAAATCAAAATTGAAGATATGAGAGTTACTAATATCATACGGATTGGGATGACTATAATTAGATAGTACGTAGCTAAATCAAGGTATAGAAATAAGATATGATCCCTGGATATTTTTGTAAAACTCTAATATCTACAAGCATATTGTTTGATGCTTTACATACCTACAATACATGTAATTGATGAATCCATCAAACTTGAAGGTATATCTTAGAAATTAATGAATGGAAAACACAGTTTTCACCACTTTTCTGCCGTGTAATCGTTATTTTTGTCCGGCAAATAGAGGATGTTTTCTTTTTTAATATTCAATTTCTAAAAAACAAAAAGAAAACAAAATCTTAAGGTACTAATACCTCGCCTTTCCAGTAGCACTGTAATTTTTTTAACAGAAGTACAAGTACTATAATATTTTTAATTAGTAGCATTAGATGTGACATACTTGAAGGTGACGAAAAGAATATCCGGTGATCTACCTTATAGCTAGAGTATGCCCAGAATTTTCCAGTCATGTTACACCTGGATTATTGCATGGACATTAAGATAAGAATCTAGCTGTATATTAAACTGTAGCATTTTGCTTTACAACTCAAACAGAAGAATTAGATATAGATTATACAAACAACATAGCTAATCCATATGTAATGGTTTTTTTTTTTTTTTGAGGAGAATGCATGTCGAATGTTGGAAATCCATGGAAACTTCTCTTTTGTTGTTACAGAGAAAAAAATTCTTGCAAATGAGAATTCCAAACTCATACTTCCTGAAAGCCTCACCGAGTTGAGACAAGTATAGTGTTAGGTGACGGGACCCTGAAATCTCAACTTCATTTTCAGTCACAAACTTTGTGTCCCACCTCTTTCCACCTTATCTTTTTTTTTTCCCCCTCACTTTTTTTCCCCTTTTTCCTGATTTCCTTATCATTCATTTTACTGGATGCATAATATCTCTCTTATTGGTGCAAAAGGCTGGAGCTGTACACACCACTAGATTGGATTGCAATGGGATATCTCATTACGTTTAGCCAATGGAGAGGAGGCTGCCACGATGTGACACTTCCCACTTTTAGTTGAGACACCCTCAAACAAACACTTCAATGTCAAGAAAATCATGCATAAATTGAAGTTTGATGATCAATACTATACCATGCCTTGTCTCTTAGTTTTTTCACAAAAAAAAAAAAGAAATACCACACCTTGGCTTTTTGCAATAGGAAGGGAACATAAGAACCAAACAATGCAAAACTTTAAGAGCCACTCGTTTAAATTTTTATTTTTAAAAGTTATATGACATGGAAGTTATTTCTAAATAAGAAACGAAGATACACTAAATTAAGCAAGGAAATACACTAAAAATTTCATCCCATCCTGGAGGAAGTTATTAAAATCATCAATAATATTTTTAAAGCAATATAATTCAAAAAAATTAAAATTTATTAAAATCCTCAATAAAATTTATTTGTGGGCCAAAAAAAAATTAGAAAAATATTAAGTGAACCCTAGGATTGTTTTAAAAATTCCAAGTTGGAAATGGCTCGGCCCATTCTTTCTCTTCGCCAACCCAGAAATCATGGGAAGCCCAAAATCTCAAGTGGGACCAAAAAGAGGGATCAGAAATAAGAAAGTGGCGTGTGGATAAAACGTGTGCATATTCCACCAATCAGAATTCGAGAAATCCAATACAAATCCTCCCTCAATTCCATATCATATCATATCCCCTCTATAGGACCGTAGCCTCTCATATCGAACCAATCAGCCAAACAAACACTCCCCTGTGCACCCGACCATGCTTGCATAAACCATAGAAAGAGTAAAAAAGAAAAAATAATAATAATAATAAAGAAAGAAAGAAACAGATTAAAAAAGAAAAGGGTCCAAAAACAAATAAATAAGACCCAACAGAAAGAACAGGACAGACACACACCCTCTCCCTCCCCATCTCCATTGCCCGAACCACAGGAGTCGTTGGACCAAACCCATAAAGCATCTCTCTCTTTCCTCCTCCGTTTTAGTCTCAGGGAATCAGGGTTTTGGGGTTTGGACAACAAAGCATGGCTGTCTCGAGCGGGCTTGCTGCCACTCTGGCTGGTGCAAAGATGGAGACTTTATCGCTCTTGACTTCTTCAAACTCCTCTGGGTCGTCTTCTTCGTTGAAGGCCCATCTGGGTTCACCCCACCACCAGCACCAGCAGCAGCAGCTGCGTGTCTCTTGTAGGGCCACACGAAGCCATTGCGGTGGAGCGTTGAAGCGGAGAGGAGGGATGAGATGCGAGGCTGCTGGTTCCACGGAGAATGTGGCGGTGGAGGCGGATGCCGCCAAAGCCATTGATTCGGCTAAAGTTTCGAGCTTGTCCGCTCTTGAACAGCTCAAGACCTCTGCTGCTGACAGTAAGTGCATTCATATTTTCTCAATTTTTTACATTTTTCTTTGCAATTTTGAGTTTTTTTTTTGTGTGAATAACGGCAGGCTAGGTGGATTTCTTAATGCTGTGCGTGAATTGTTAGTCCAATTCTCAATCTTTTTGTGTTATGGGCGTAATTCAATAATGAAAATGGCTAGCTACTCGATAAGCAAAATATGTGTATTGTGGAAAATTTCAGTATAGTTTGCCAATTCATATATATTTTTTTTTTCCATAAAGAAAAAGATATATTTGCCACCGGATTGGATTCCTTTTTATAAGGACTGAATATAGATTTTCTTTCTAGTGGGTTATTCAGTTGGATGATAATGATGAGTGGGCTATTCTCGGGTTTGTGGTCATTTTCACAATTCAGGTTTGATAATAGAAGGAAAAGTGAGAGAGGAGATGGGTGAGGGTGATTGGGTTAACCTTTAGGTAGACGTAGCTCAATGAATTGTACCAAAGTGGTGGAGCAAAGTACGAATGAAGGTTTAGCCAAAAATGGAATGAAATGATTGGTGGATCGTCTCACCCGCCAAATTAATTTGGGATTAATTGGAGGGCGATGCCTCAAGGCTTAAGCTTTTCAGCAGTCTAAAATTTCATGGTCTCTGGGCTTATGTTAACGAAACATTGTTCTTACTGCTGATACACCATAAAAAGTCAGCCTTTGGTTTCTTTTATGTAAATTATTACATAAATTTACCAGCGTCTTGATTTTAGTAATATATCATTGCTGACATATATCAGGATATACAAAGGAGAGGGCAAGCATTGTGGTCATTGGCCTTACTATTCATACTACACCAGTTGAAATGCGGGAGAAACTTGCCATTCCAGAGGCTGAATGGCCTCGAGCTATTGCGGAGCTGTGTGGTTTGAATCATATAGAAGAAGCTGCAGTGCTTAGCACCTGCAATAGAATGGAGATATATGTTGTAGCCCTATCTCAGCATCGTGGTGTCAAAGAAGTGACTGAATGGATGTCAAAGGTGCTTTTCCTCGCATGCTTTTAGGGAACCTTTTAGTTGTTTCTACTCAAAAGTAAGGTGGTGAATTTGCTTTATGATAGAGGGAACGCACAATATGATTGTCCTTTACAAAATAACTAGTTGTTTAACTATTTTACTTGCAGTAGAGGAAACAAAAAATAAGATTTTCCTTTGCAAGATAACTAGTTGTTTAACTATTTCATCTTCCTTTTTTAACAGACAAGTGGAGTTCCTGTTTCAGAAATTTGTGAACACCGGTTTTTACTTTACAACAAAGATGCTACCCGCCATCTGTTTGAAGTATCTGCTGGTCTTGACTCGCTTGTTCTTGGAGAAGGTCAAATTCTTGCTCAGGTTAAACAAGTTGTTAAAGTTGGTCAAGGAGTTGTGGGCTTTGGAAGGAACATTAGCGGGCTATTTAAGCATGCAATATCTGTTGGAAAGAGGGTTAGATCTGAGACAAATATTGCTGCTGGTGCAGTTTCTGTAAGCTCTGCTGCCGTTGAGCTGGCTCTAATGAAAATTCCTGAATCTTCACATGCTACAGCTAGAATGTTGGTAATTGGAGCAGGCAAGATGGGGAAACTTGTTATCAAACACCTGGTGGCTAAAGGTTGCACAAAGATGGTGGTTGTGAATAGAAGTGAGGAGAAAGTTGCAGCCATTCGTGAGGAGTTTGGGCATGTTCAGATTATATACAAGCCCCTGTCAGAGATGCTAACATCTGCTGCTGAATCTGACGTGGTTTTCACTAGCACAGCATCAGAAACTCCTTTATTTTTGAAAGAACACGTGAAGGATCTTCCCCTTGTTGGTGCAGAAGTTGGAGGTTTGAGGTTATTTGTTGATATCTCAGTTCCAAGAAATGTGGGTTCATGTGTCAATGACCTTGAAGGTGTGCGTGTTTACAACGTAGATGACCTTAAGGAGGTTGTGGCTGCCAACAAGGAAGATCGCCTCCGAAAAGCCATGGAAGCTCAGGGAATTATTGATGAGGAATCAAAACAGTTCGAAGCTTGGAGGGATTCATTGGAGACTGTTCCAACCATCAAGAAACTTAGGGCTTATGCCGAGAGAATCAGAGTTGCAGAGCTTGAGAAATGTCTGTCCAAGATGGGTGATGACATCTCAAAGAAAACAAGGAGAGCGGTGGATGATCTTAGCCGCGGCATAGTGAACAAGTTCCTTTATGGACCAATGCAGCATCTGAGATGTGATGGCAGTGACAGCAGAACTCTTAGTGAGACCCTTGAGAACATGCATGCTCTTAACAGAATGTTCAGCCTCGAGACAGAGGTTGCTGTTTTGGAGCAAAAGATTCGAGCCAAACAAACCCAGAAGGAAGCTTCATAATACTACCTCTTTGGGACAGTTTGCCTCGTCCAGATTGAATAAGAGGAGAATCCTCCTCAACTCTTAGTTGCGAGTTTGGCAGCATTGCGGTCTTCATGATACTTTCAAGTGTAGTTTCCCTGTTGGGAACTCTTCAATTCATTTATGTGGTGTAAGACACTTTCCCTAACACAGTTTTTGTTTTGTATTTTTTGTTTCATGTATATCCAAAGACTTGCAGTAGAGGGCATGCCCCGTTAGATACAGTTGGGGAATGTACAGGCAAGCTTGATCATTTGCCAATCTGTTCTAGTCTTTTGCATGCACCTGGCAGGCTATCTATGAATGTAATTATTCCGCTTAATATTTTCAATATAGAGATGGATTTTGTTGTAAATATGTTTCGTGCAACCTTCTCACTGATTCCCCTGTAGTGTCTTCCTTTTCTTCTTGGTGAAACTAATTTCCACGCTATCACACTTCTACCTTTTTCAGGAGCCAACTCAGGCGCATGACGGTCAGCGTGTATTTACAGAATGTTCAGTGTCGAAAGTGATGTAGGTATTCGAACAAATTATTCCAGCCACAGAAAAGCATTAAGTAAAACCTAAAATTTAATGAATAATCAACAGAAAAAACCATGCAAACTGAGCTAATAGGCGAGTTAAATCAATTGTTTTATATGTGCACTTTGTCCGTGTCATATGTATTGTTGTCCAAGTTTTTTTTTTTTTTGTTTTGGTGAAGCTTTCATTGTTTTTACATTTTACATAGTCCTGTGTTATTTTGATGAATTCAAGCGAATCTTTTTTTGGGTACAAAAGAACGTCTAGCTTCTTAGGAAGGCGAAAATCATTTGGCGGGCAGTTACCAATGTGCTTGTACCAATTTTAGCAGGAACTGATTTTCACTTAACATAACCCAACGTCCATTTGCCAGATTTCTTACGAGCTGTCAATTATATTAAGAGGGCAAAACAAGTTTCTGCCAAAGCCAAGGGATAAGCGGGAAAGTCCTCTAAAAAGTACAATTTCAGAAAAACGGTCTCTACGTCTAGAGCACTTTCAGGTCCACGGAGCGGTGCTCACAAGCGCATTGATCAACATGGTGTGGCAGACAATTTCCTTCCCTCTTAACGTATGAAAACGCTAATGTCCTTAGATTTGTCACTTCATCATCTGCACTGCACCAGATAGAATCCGGCCCCAAGTACGAGCTAGTCTGCTGAAACCTGTTTCATGCTATGTTCTTTAACTACATCTTGACAAGCACATCCAACAAAACACAATGACAATGCTAGGTTCAGTCCGTAGAAAATAGCCTCTTCTGCGATTTAACTTTACAGTTGCTTGTTCTATTCTCATGTGAGCTACCAGTAGAATTTAATGTTTAATCGGCGCAGTGTTACACTTTAGCTTCCGCGAAATATATGAAGTTCAAATGAACTGCTTCAAGTATATGGTGCAAATTAATTTTGTTAAACAATTTAGATAAATTACTCTGAAGTGAATAGGTTCGTACTGGACCTATGTGGTAAGCAAAACTGCCAAAGCACCTCTGGTAATTCTCTTCTAGGTAGTGAGGTTGATGCTACGCAGTAGAATGGTGATGCTGCCAATTATCCAAGGAGTTGTCAACAGATTGGATTTATGGGCAGTGCAAAAGAAATTGTATGATTTGTAGAAAATAGTTGAGATGAAAAAGTAGATAAGATTGGAAAGGCATCAGTACATGGGGTATGTATGATTCCATATTTCATGGTTGTATAATAAATTCAAACGCATAAGCACAAAATAATTGAATCATGATTTGCAGCCGCTGCGTCACCTTACCCAATTATTCTGTGATCTGTCCTCTACTATTCTTTCATTTAAACTTTTTCTGGTCCTGAATTGAAATACTTCTATTAAACTCCCTCCTCCCAGTCTTTGTACACTTCCTGCCTACCTAACTGGAGTGAATGAGAAAGAATAAGCCCAATGGGAAAATGATAATTGACTGCAACTACCACAAATGACACAACAAAGAAAATTATGAAAAGAAAAACAGAAAGAGCTAACCCCTATCAGGAACCTAAACCAATTTGCCGTTGTTTAAAGAAGTGGAATCTAGCCCATAAGATCTTTTTATGGAACACAGATTATGTTCATAATTCTACATCTGAAGGGAGTACATTGCAAAGGAAGTTGACTTCCACTAGGGAGTACATTGCAAGGGAGTACATTGCAAAACATTTCATATATATTTTTTTTTCCATAGCATCCGATTTGACTCGTTTTTTTTAAGAAATAAATTGAACAATTCGGCGTAGAATGTGAATCAGATAATTCAGTTCATTCATTATATATCGCATATGACAAAAAGAGGGTGTCCGGTATCTCTACTTCAAATTTGAAGATAATGCAAAATTAGAAAGTGAAAGAAAATCAAACAATTTGAATGAAAGCGAAACTAGAGGAACTAAATTAGGATTTAACTGATTGCCCCAACTACAAAAGTTAATTGTTTTAGTTTCATCAGCGGCTTCAAACACAAAAACCCAAATACTACTACCCACATAAACTGAGTGCATAAAAAGTTCAAATTAAGAAGCTGCTAATTACGCGCGAGAACCTACCGATCACTTCTTTAGCATACACTCCCTAAGCACTACTCTAACATCGGATTGCGAAACGTACTGAGCCAGTGAGCAAGTGAACACCCTTTCACCACCTCCCCCGGCGACGGAGCAACACGCACGACGCTTTGCCGAGACGGTGGAGGAGGTTGCAGCTTCAACGACCGGAGTTCCGGCTGAATCTCTCTTCTCTGCGGTTGCAGCAACATCACCGTTGGGTTCATGGGAATCTTTGGTATCAACGAAACCCAGAGTAAACAGATTATCAGGGAAGTCACTGTTAGTAGTGCAGGTGAGGGCTGAGACAAAAGACATCAGAGTATCCTCGTTGTTGGTGTAGTAACTTGGGTGAACTGCACCCATGAATTCGATCCACCTACGATCAACTTCACAGGCAACAACTGTTGTCCAGAAACTTCCTTTATCCACAGCTGTTATGTTAATCGGAGAAAGGCCAACTCCCTTAGCCTTCAGGCTTGAGATAAACTTATTGTACTTCCATGGCATCGGATTTACGGGTTGTGCGCGACCGAAGTTCTGGTGTGTCCCGGCTGGTGGCACGTAAACCATGAGGGTCTCCACTCCATTATTACTGACCCCTAGCGGCCCAATGGCTCCCAGAAGGGAAGAGACAAAGCTAGGGAACAGTAGCTTAGAAGAGTCGCAGGGAGCATTGCCATTCATCAGCATAGAGCCGGTGATCGTGGGAGCATAGCGGTAGGCTACTGCCCGTAGCCTGTTATAGCATGCCCATAAGGCCAGGTCGACCGTGGCGTGGATTGCCTCGTTGAGTTCTTTGCGCTCTTCACAAGAATATAGAATAATGGTTCCGGAGGAGATAATTATTGTACAAGTAAGCGTTCTCGAGAAGCTTAACCAGTTGATTGGCAAGTTTGTCCAGGTCCACCGTGACAATGGAGGGCTCGCAGATTTCGTGCGCAGGGCGAGTCCTTACTCGCCCGTCAGCGATCAGTTCCTCAAACTTCTTGCTTGAAGATGCCATAATACTGAATTATTATAACCCTTAACAAGAAAGTAGCTACCTAATTAAGGATTGCTTTAGGATAGCTAAACACTACTAGTAAACCACTCGTATATGCAATTAAGGCGTAGATTTTTATATCGGAGTATTCAAACGCCGCATCGTTGAGTCTTAATTGTGGTGTCAGGTAGTAAGTGAAACCATTTAATCGTTGGCATAAAAACTTGGAGACCCCAAACGAAACGAATGGACTTTTAACTACTCTAGAGGTGTCAGTTGTCTCGAGGCCCTTTGGAAACATAAGAAAATTGTCTTGAAGCTTGAGTTTGCCCTTATATATTCCAGGTAACTTGTACCTTTAATTTAGACCGCTAGTAGTAGTACTACTTTCACATGTCAAAATCCATCTCATTTCTTGTTTTGACGCATTGTTCCACGGAGGGAGGCATTAACTGTGCGATACCGTATAGAATAGAATAGTCCAGGGACCGTAACCTTTTGGTTGCCCATAGCCATTAATCTTTGTAAGCAAGTTTTGGTTTTGTAATCAAGGTTACTAAAACCAGGTGGGCCATTAACTAGTAAAGGGAGATTTACAAGCGGACCCCAGTGGCCAGTTTAATCGATCAAATCATGATCTGGAGCTTAACCTAATTGGTTGGCCTGGTCTTTTACTAACCTGGTTAAACTAGAAAAAAAAAATTGTGTACCGGTCAGGTCACTTTAATATTATAAAATTATTGTTAGGAATATATTTTATCAATTTTTTTAAAATTTTTAGCTTGTATTAATAAATTAGTCAGATTCTAGTTGAATTCTGGCTCTTGTGTGCATAATTATCAGACTTGGATCGGACACACACCAAGAAAAAAAAAAACAGTGATAATATATAATGAAATAAATAAGTTGGAGACGATAAAAAGTTATTATAATAATTCATCCTAAAAAATTAAAATATTAGAAATTAGATTTTCAACACTAAAATGTATATGTTTTTATAATACTGTCTTAGGAAATGTCAAAATTAGAGTAATTTTAATATGTAATAAATTTTAAATAACATTAGCCAAAAATATCTCAATTAATTAGTCTTATGTATAGCTAAGAGGTTAAAGTTAGACTCACTTTTAATTATTAATTTTTAGTAGAGGTTGTCGGCCCAAATAAGCTAAAAAGGGGTTGAATTAGCTTCTAAGACACTAATCTGAAATTTTTGTATAAAGAGCAGAAACCAAAATCTGGATATTCAAGAGAGATTAAGAATGAAGAAGAGAGCAATCACACGCACATTCAAAAAGCAATTTAGAGTGGTTCTCCCTAAATTCTATGAGTACATCTACTACTCAATGCTCCCCTTTGAGATTTACCAAATCTACTATATGGTTTCTTCTAATATGAAACCCAACCTTTTACAACCAAGCTTTTTCAAAGGATCAAGCTCAAACATTTACAAGAGTTTTTCCAATGTTCACTCTCTAACCTAGGCTTTTATTAAGTCTCAACCCAAACCTATACAAGAGTTTTCCAAGCCTCACTCTCTAACCTATACCCAAAGTTTTTTTTCTAAGGCTCAAGTTTCAAACCTATACAATCCTTTAAGTAAAATTTCTCCAATCCTACTCAAGGTATGATTTTCAAACAACCCAAAGAGTGATTCACTCTTTGTGGATACAATTAAGCCCAAAGATATCTCAAAGGTATAAAGCTCAAGAAGAAAGAATTAAACCTCTCAACAATTTCAATAATCAAGCTATAATCTCTCAATGGTTTATGAGCACTTAAGCAAGCTTCAAGAAGAAGTAAATAAAGTTGTAATGGCTTGTCTTGATGTGTTAATGAAGATGAGAAGGCTATTTATAGACTCCAATAACAAGTAGGGACTTGAAGGTCAAAGATAAATACTAAAAGCTTATCTTTCAGAATTTTGGTATTGGGCCCGTATACAAATTCTGGGTCTAGAAAAAAAATCTGCACACTTGAAAAAATATGACTGTTACTACTCTTTTTGGCTCCCATTCACAGCTCATCTTGCCTTGACTTGATGATGTGTGTGAGACAAGAAAAAAAGGCTCCATCTCTCTTTGTTGGTTGTTGAATATTTTGATTGGAGGATGAAAAATCCATTAAGTTTGAAGACTCTCTTTTTTGGATTATCTTAGGAACAAAGAAGACAAAAATAATAGCCACTAAGAACCCCTTCTTAGATTTATAAACAACTCCTTCAAAGTTCTTGAGCATGTCTTGATACATCCACTTTTGTCATCTAGTATGTGTTTAGCTTTTGTGCAAGGAAAAACAAAAAGCAAAGAAAGGAAAAAGACAATGAACAACAACCCCTATCCATCACGCTTTTTTGCAGCAAAATGAAAGAGTAAGTACTACTCTTTCTAATACGACATCATATCACTTAATGCAAAGAAGAGGTTTAGTAAATGGGCTTGCATGAGGCCATCCTTAAAAGTTCATTTATGTGTAAGTCCGAAAACAAAATACAATATGAGTTTATGCAATATTCATTGGGCTAGGGAAATAAATTGACCTACTAATATTTAACCTTGTGAGTGTTATATGCATTAAAAAATGATGGACTGGAAGGAAAATAACAGCCCAATAACTCCCAACAACTATAAGATAAGAACCAAACTTACTTGGACTTACCAAAAAACATAATTACATATTCAAGTCCATAAAATTGACAACAGCAAAAACACCATAAGTAAAATGCATGGATTAACAGAGGTGGCAAAATGGGTGTCGGTGTATCCGTGAGTTGGGTTGGATCATACATATTTATCCATTTATGAGCAATCAAAAAATTTAAATAAATACTCATATCTATTTAGACCCATTTAATGTGGGTTTACCTATGTACCCATTTAATTAGGCCTGCATAGTTGGGCTAGGTTGGGCCCAACTAGGTCTGCACCTACTTGGGTTGGGCTGAGACAGGCCCAAATAGGTTGGCCATCCTGCCCCATATGGGCGTAACTGGACTAAGTTGGACCCAATTAGACCCATATAAGTTGGGTCGGGACGAATTAGTAGAGTAGGAGGAATATCAGAATACATGAAGTAGCAACTTTCATGAAATAGTTTTTTTAAATAAATGAAATAGTTATAAAACTAAAATATTTGGATAATTAAATTAGATTATTAATGTATAGTTTCATGGATATTCATTACCCAACCCATATAAACCCAATCCGTATAAATTTTTGTATTGACTTATTTATACTATTACCCATTTTATACATGGGTTAGATGGATAATCCATTAGATACCCACCTCATTTTGCCACCTCTTATTTTTAGCATGACATTATTAGTCAAGTACAAAAAAGTGAGAAAGGTTCAACAATTTGTTTAAAAAATTAACCGGTTCTACCAATTTTTTAAAAACTAATTGGTTCTAGTCTACTGGCTTTCTTGGTTATTTAAACACTCAGAAAAGACTGGTGTGAGACTGGTTCGTGATCGAGTCTAGGACCAGGTTGAAAACATTGTTTTTAGACTCGGAACCGGGTTTTTGGGTTTTTTGGGCCCTCATATTTAGTGGTTTGGCCAATTTGGTACCCCGACATTTTTTTTGGCCGGGCAGGTACCCCGACTTTGTATGGG
This sequence comes from Turnera subulata, assembly GCA_028386065.3. Lineage (NCBI taxonomy): Eukaryota > Viridiplantae > Streptophyta > Magnoliopsida > Malpighiales > Passifloraceae > Turnera > Turnera subulata. The sequence goes on along the minus strand of JAKUCV010004014.1, from coordinate 83,480 downwards.
CAGGCCAAACGTGATCCCCCGATCAGGTACCTGCTGACGTGGAGGGCTGCCCGGATTTGAGGTCTGAAAGGTGCTCCAAAATGACGTCGTCCTGTGCCAAAATGACGTCGTCTTGTGCCAAAACGACGTCGTTTTAGCTAGTTGGATGGACACGTCAAATCCACGTGTCCTTGTGGGCTCCGCATGCTACCAACCCGGGTTCTTTACCTAACCGAGCCGAAACCCAATGGATACCACCTACTAATCCGATTTGATTATTTATTTAATTATTTTTAATTTCTTTAATCAAATTTTATTTCTAAAATTCTTTTAAAATAAGTAAATCTTAATGTCTAAAAATCTTAGTGATTTATTTATTTTTAATATTTTATTTTCAATACTAATTTCTAAAAATCCCAATTTAATGAAGCGCCCTGACCCGTATTTACCGTACACAGTAAACACGTGTCGGAATTGTGACGACCCAACCCAACATGACTCAGCATACAGTGTGTACAACAACAACTCGGCCCCAACGGCCCAAAATAACAAACATCAATAATAATAAAACCGGCCCAATGGCCCAACAACAATAATAATATGCACAGCGGAAGACTTTAACTCACATAAACACTGTAAACAACAACAATATGGCCCTACGGCCCAACGGCAAAATAAACAGCACAGCGGAAGACTTAACGACTCACAATGACTCTGTATGCAACCCATGATGCAACTAATGGATCCGAGTCCTGTCCAAGGGATAATGCCGCAGCCTGTCTGGAATGCAATATACCTGAACCACAAATAACTCAACCTACAGGATGAAAGCCCGCAGGTGAGGGGTGAGTCCGAAGTGCCCACCGGGTAAACCCATAAGCAAATATACATATACAACACCGTAAATAATCCAAGTCACAACACAACAACTAACCAAGGTTCTCACGAACCTTAAATGAGACACATGTGATTCTAGACACACTATTCCAATTTTACTATCAGGGCCCCTATCACAAGTTAAATGATGGCCGTCGCCTGGTAGTCAAGCTAGCTAGCCCGTGGACCCCGCCCTGGTACCTCCACGTAAAACTGGCACAGACAGGGAGCAGACCCCAAGCACACTCTCCCCCAGCGCCTAAAAATAATAATCGGTACAGACAGGGAGCAGACCCCAAGCACACTCTCCCCCAGCACCATAAATCAGACTACCATCTGGCTGTTCCATCATTTAACTGTGACTCACTAGATGTCTAAGTGTATTCAATTTTATTATTTCCTTTTTCCTCGTCTAGTTACTACATCTCTATCATCCAACCATTATCTCATTATCCCGAGCAGGCTCGCAGCCTCTCCGCTCGTCTGGATGATAACCAATATCAAACTGTCATCACATAATAGTACCCCCGGTACTCAACTCTCACAATTCTACAGTCAACAACTACAATAATCTTTCTTATATCTACAATTCCAACATCATCAATAATATCAACAGCAACAATAATTTCAACAACATCAACGGCAACAATTATCAACTTAATTCATCACACAACAAACCAAACACAGCCACAAAGTTTCATACCAGCAATTATCCCATATAGCAACCAAACAGCAACTTGATATCACGGGATGTATATAAATATTTACTTAACCTCACCTTAGCCGATTAATCAACTCTGGAAACATCGATCGGTCCAAAGCCGGTTCCACAGGAACTGCTCGATATCATAACCTATACAACAAAACAATGCATACACATAAATGCACATAATCGGTACACTATGATGCCAAACTGCGTAATAACCCATCCCGGTTCTTATCCCTTATTATTTCCATTTACCGAAAATATTTACCGTACGTATTTCCGAATATAATTTCGGTACCATACTTTAATTAAAATTCTATTCAAAATACTCTCATAAAATAACTATAATTTCCAAAATAAAAATCCACATAATTTTTCCAGAAAATAATAAGCTATTTATAAGTTTCAAAAAATATTTATATAGTATTTATCTTTTTCTAACAATATACAATTTAATTTTTCAACACAAAATATAATTAAATTTAATTTCCAAAATACATATTTATATACAGATAACAAAATCATAATTTTTCAGACGAAAATAATACATATATTAAATTTCTAGAAATTATTCTCAAGGTAAACATATATTTTTCCAATTAAAAATGGTTTTCCAAAACCAAACTTAATTACTTAACCAAGTAAATATATTTATATTTTAACACAAATACCAGAGTTAAATTGGCAGTAATTTACTCAAAATAAGTATATAATTTTTTTTTCCAAAATATATATATCAGATTGTAAATAAATAAATATATATTAATATAGTTTTTTTTAAAATTAAAACGGACTGGGCTTGAATAGTGTCGGCCCAGACCAAGGCAGCAGGCCCGTGCCCAAGACCCGGCCCAACACAAATCCAGCCCAACCCAGGCGAAACTCAACCCAGAAACACGACGGGTCAAACGCGACCCGGATTTGCTCACCTCGGGTTGACAGCAACGCGACGGCGGCGGCGGCGCGGGGGAGGGAAGCGAGCACAGCAGGGGATCAGGCGGCGGCTGGCGACTCCAGGGGTGGTGGTAGCTGGGCGCGGCGGCGACAGGAGGTGGCGGAAGGCGCGGATGAAGCAGATCCGCGGGTCTGTCGACGGGTCTAAGGCGCGTCAGGGCGGCGGAAGCGGCGGCTCAGCTCGGCGACGTCGGGGGTGAGGTTGCGTCGGCCCTGCGAGTACGGTGGTGGTGTCGGTGCGGCGAGAGGAGGCCGGGAACGCTCCGGCGAGCACAGTAACCCGGGCGGAAGCAAGGTGACAATTGTGCAAAAATCGATTTTCTCCTTTTTCTTCTTTTTCTTGTATTTTCTTGTATTTTCTTCTTCCTTTTTTTTTCTTTCTCTGATTTTCGTTTCTTTTCTTTCTTTTTTTTTTGATTTTCATTTTCTTTTTCTCCCTCTCTCTGTTCCCCCTTTTTTTTTTCTATTTTCCAATTTTTTTTCTTTTTCTTTTTCTTTCTTTTTTTTTCTCTTTTCTCTCTTTTTTTCTCTTCTTCTCTTCTTCCTCTCTTCTCCTCTCCTGCTTTCTTCTTCATTTCCTTTTTTTTATAGCCGTGAACATACTGTTAAGCCTGTGATATTAATAATGCAGGCGGGTCCGATCCGGACCAGAAAATAACTGATACCCCCTTAGTTATTTTCCGGTGTGATTTTCCGAGAAATTCCGAAACCCGAAAAATACCAACTTAGTTCCGAAAAATCCACGGGAAAATCACGAGCGCGGGAAAACTCTCGGTTTCGAAAAACGACTCCTGATTTACCTTGAATTAATTACCCAAGATTAATTCAACAGTAAATCAAGGTAAATCGACTTCTACAGTCCTGGTAAAAATCCAAATTTTTACCCGGGCTGTTACATTTAAACTCTCACCGTTTAGAATTTGTGAAAGGCACCTACAATTTTTTAGTAATAATAATAATAGAAAAATAAATAAATAAAGAGTAAGAATAAATCTCAACGGTAAAAAAATTAAAAAAATAAATATATTCTTGTAGTCATTATCTTGTGCTAGAATTAATCTTTTTAAAAAATTTAAACCAATATTATATTGGTGGCATAAAAATCTCATTTAAATCCAATTTTATATCATAAATTGATTTTGATTCAATTTCCTAATATAAATTAATTTTGAAACTATTTAAAAAAAAAAAATAAACATGCTTTTTTTTATCGGATGTCCCAGAAGGAACAACATGCTTTTTCTAAAGACCCATAACTTACTAGAGTTCTAGTGAAAAAAAATAAAAAAAATTTCTCATCAATTAGCAATAAATAAAAAAAAACACTTCACCCTAAAATAACTCAAATTAGACGCATGTAATTAAAAAGACAATGTGTATCAGTTTCTTCTCTTCCCCTTGCTGCCGCCACCATGGAGTGCTCCCATTGGAGCTTAAAACCCGCCGCCCCGAACACGAAGCCAGGCTGCCACTGGAGAAAGATGGTCGCTGACCGGGCAAGCACAATTGCTGTCGCGTTGCAAAGCTTCCTACCCGTTCGAGCGATGCCACCCCCGAACCTTGTCCCGTCCACAGCCCTGAGATTCGCCATCGACAAGACACTGTCACCGCGCTGCAATAACTAACCGCGACTCCTTCCTCTCCTCCTCCTCAAGGCTAGTCTCGCCGTTGTGCTCCACTTCGCCTACAGTGCCGTCAAGGAGTCCGTCCACGCCTACATCACCCCACGTCTTCGAGGTCCCCCTCCCCTTCCCCGTCACCTCAGCATCATCGGGCAGGCCAAACATGACGAGGACGCGCCGCCACTACCTCCTTCTCCTTTCTCCAACACCCCAGTCCGATGACCCCTATGGCTTCAAGAATTGGGGATTTAGGGATTGGCTTGGGGTTGGGAATTTTGGTTATATGTCTTGTTAGGAATTTTGGTGGGTGTTTGGTGGTGGGGATTTTTGGTAGGTGGTGGGTGTTTGGTGCTGTTGCTGGTAATGGTGGTGGTGGTGGTGGCGGCAGTGGCTGGTGCTGGTGGTGGTGGTTATGGTCGGTGACTTTGGGGTGGGGTTGTTAATGTATTTTTTTTTGTTTTTTATAGTTTTAAAGGAAAATATTCATAAGAAGTTATTAAAATAAGATTAAGAGAAGTTGTAATCTCTCATTATTCATTTTATTTTGTATCTTAATTATTACGATTATTATTAAGATTAATATTATTATTATCTTTATGTTATTATTATTATTATAAATATCATTATTATTAGTATTATTATTATTAAATTTGTTAATGTATTTTCTTTTTCTTGTTTTTATATTTTGAAAGCAAAATATTCATAAAAAAAATCTTTAAAGAAGACTGGGCGGGTCGGGTTTGGTCGCAGTGCGGAGCGGTTTCGGTTCGGTATGGGAAGAATTTGGGACCATAAGTGTTGTGGGCCCCACTAAGCCACCGGTGTCCGACGTGGCATGAAACAGTGACGTTTTCTCACTTAAGACGACGTCGTTTTGCTACAGTAACTGAGACGCCCCGACCCGTATTTACCGTACACAGTAAACACGTGCCGGAACTGTGACAACCCAGCCTAACAAGGCCTAGCATACAGTGTATAAATCAATAAATTGGCCAACGGCCCAATAACAAAACTGGAAACTGGCCCTTCGGCCCGACATGAAACTCGTCACCCGAACCTCGGGGACATCAACAACAATAACTATCTAGCCCAATGGCCATTACAACATATACACAGCAAAGAACATAACGATATGCACAGCGGAAGACTCTTAACTCACATGACAACATATGCAAAACCCAATGCGACTAATGGATCCGAGTCCTGTCCGAGGGTACGCATCAGCTCGCCCGGTACGTTCCTGCACTACAAGCAACTCATCCTACGGGATGAAACCCCGCAGGCGAGGGGTGAGTCCAAAACGCTCACCGACGAAAGATAAACAGTGATATATTCAACCATAATACTTTCGAAGTAATGCAACCATCACAACAATAAACAAACCCTCACATCACAAGGAAACTATCACAAACAGCATAACAGTGGAATACAACTCAAACAACACAACGGAGGAATCTACTAAATCATATCAAGCACATCATAATCAATACTGAACCAAGACCCAAAGATTACTTATTAGTTTTTATTACCAATTTTATCTTCCGGGCCCCGTCACTGGACAAGCTAGGGTCGTACCTGGTTATTAACTAATTCTGGATGCCAGGCCCCACCACAATCCGGGATCAACATCCCCATATCTCAAATTCGGGATCAACATCCCAATTTCTCAAATCCGGGGTCAACACCCCAATATCACAAATCCGGGATCAACATCCCAATATCACAAATCCGGGGTCAACACCCCAACCAACAAACCCTCTGGCAAGGCACCACAGAACTAGTCTCTAACCATCTAGTCGTACCACTACTTTCCAAGTGACAATTATATCATCATCTCACAATCAAATCCAATTCCGTTTCCAATACTCATTATTCTTTCCTCAATTATCCACATCGACCATAGACCAGTTCATCATTATTCTCTACACATTGTCACAAAACCAATAACACGGTCTAACAACAACAACAACAACATCACAGCAGTCATAATCATCACAGACCATTTCTCATGCTCAACCAATCCGCAATTTCATATCACAAATTACACACAATTAACAGTACAACAATTATTCACAGTATCCACATGATCAATCCACACAGCCCAGCAACAGCAACAACATTCACGGCAATCAAATAACTAACAAGAATCATTTCAACGGTACAATCAAACAACAAAGCATACACAGTATTACGGGCACATATCAAGGTTTATCTATCCTCACCTTAGCCAATTACTCAACTCCGGAAACTATGACCGGTCCGACGCCGGCTCCTCGGGAAACTGCCCGATATCCAAACCTATACAATAAAACCACATATACACATAAATGCACATATATAAGTTGCACAGTAAATGATATGCAAATGACAATTAGTTCTGTAACCGTAAATAAGATGCTAGCCGGCTCGGTTATCGTCTCGGGTTATATTCCATTTTCATCATCTTTCACCATTTAATTCTAAGTCAAAAATAATATATACTATCAGGGTATTGTTCCAGTATTATATTTTGATATTGCTTTCCAAAGTATTTTTCATGAAAATAATTATTTATCATATCATATGAAAATATAATTAAAATAGTTCCCTGAAAATGATAACGTACATATATATATCTTTTCCCAAAAGTAATTTTCATAACATATATCAAAGATATTTTCTATATAATAATTTCCAAAATACATATATTTTCCAAAATTCCATAATACGTGTGCCCCGTTTCTAAAAGTAATTTTATAAGTCATACAATAATTTTCTTTAGAAAATAATCATACGATAAGTATTTATATCCTCCAAATTCTAGTATGTAAATATATATTTCAAAATGTTTCCATAGTGTATATATCTTATCTTTTTTTTTAAATACTTATCATACTATAACTACCTTGATAATAGTATGCCAAAGTATTATTTTTTTGTAAAATTGTATTTCCAGCAAAATATAAATTATATATGTATATATATTGTTATTTCTTTCTCTTTTTTTTTTGACTGGGCCAACCCAAGACCAAGCCCAAAGGTTCACACCCAAACCCAATATCGCACCTAGCCCAGGCTGCATCCGGGTCATCCTGACCCGTATCAACAACCCATCTGGGTCGTCCTCACCATCCGGGTTCGCTCACCTTGCAGCGGCGGAATGACGCGGCACGGCGAGTCCAATCGGACGGGGCGACGACGAAGAGGAGACGAGGCTGTGCGAGGTGAAGGCGTGATGGAGGAGGAGGTGATGGCGGCGGTGTGAGACGGCACGAGAGGGAGGTGCGTCGGTGGCTTGCTCGTTGCCGGCGAGCTGCAGCGGGGAAAAGGAGAGGGAGAGGAAGGACGGTGGCTGGGGTCGTCTCGTCCGGTCGCTGCGCTGCTGATCCTGGCGTGACGGCGACAGGGACGAGGGGAAGGGAAAGAGGTGGTGGTGCTGCGGTTTGGGTGGGTCTCGGTGGAGGGTCGGTGGCGGTGGTCTCAACTGGTAGTGTTCACGGGTGGTGTGAGGAGGAGGAAGGGAGAAGTGGTGAGGTGTGATGGTGACATGGCGGGTACTGATTGGTGTGTGTGGTTGGCAGAATGGAGGAGAAGGAGGAGCAAGGAGGAGAGGAAAAGAAAAGGTAGGCAGAGGGAGGTTGAAGCAGAGATGAGGAAGGAAGAGGGATGGGGTAAGGAAGAGGAGAAGATAAAAGAGAGAGGGAAGAAGAGACAAAAGAAAAGGAAAATGGCAGACATGGAGTGGCCGGCAGCGAAATCACGAGAAAGAAAGAAGAAAGAAAAAAAAAGGAAAACGGGCCGGCGGCTGAAAGTGAAAGCAGAAGAAAAGAAAGATAAGGGAAAAAGAAAAGGAGAAGGAGAAAAGAAGGAAAAGAAGGAGGAAAGGTGGGGCCCGCACGGCTAGGGAAAAACCGGGAGAGTGGAAGAAACGTAGCCGGGAAAGAGGAAGAGGAAGGAAAAAGAAGGGAAAAGAGTGGCTCGGGCAACCACATTCAGCCGGTCTGGATTCTCGCGTCGGAATCCCGTAGACGCAGGGATACTCCCGTCTTTCCGACAAATTCCGTCCCGAGTCCAAAAATACAACTTGGGCTCGGAAAATCCGATTAATCCTCCTGAACGTCGTCCAAGTCTCGGAATTGGAAACCGAGGCTCGGTTAGTTAGGAAGAAACTCCCGAGCGCGGGAAAATTCTCGGTTTCGAAAAATGACTACCGATTTACCTCGAATTAATTACCCGAGATTAATTCAACAGTAAATCACGGTGAAACAATTTCTACAGTCCCGGTAAAAATCAAAAATTTACCCGGGCTGTTACAGTAACACGCCCAAATACCCGGGCAGCCTCCACGTCAGCAGGTGCCTGACCAGGGGTTTACGTTTGGCCTGCCCATACAACCTCGGGGTATATGCCCAGCCAAGAAAAATGTCGGGGTACCAAATTGGCCAAACCACTATCATGGGGGCCCAAAAAACCCAAAAACTCACTCGGAACCCAGGGGCCGAAACGAGCCCAAATAACTAGGAAGCGGAAATAGAGAAAAAACTGTTGATGGCAAGATTTTTGGCAAGAACCTTGGATTGGATCTCCAATGATTTTAACAGTACCTAACGTTTTTGCTTATTTTCATGCCTGTAAGAAACCCAAACTGATCCAAATATAATCAGTAAAATATTTGTACTGCTTTAAATTCGTCTAATGAAAAGAAATTTCATCCCCAGTTAATACTTGTCTTTCCAAAAAATAACATTTTACTTATCCATTTACCTGATTCTTTTTTTCCTAATTTTTCATATTTTCATATATCTATCTACATATCACATTTCACATTTCACATTTTCAACTTGTAATATCTAAATTTGACAGTGTTTTTTTTTTCACTTCTTTTTTTTTTTAAGGAAAACGCATAAGTGGAGTCATGGTCGTTTTTTTGGTCCAGACTCTAGTCAATACCTTTTACATTTAGCATTAGACCTTCTTAAAAAAAAAAAAATCGCCCACCAAGATATCATAGTGGGGCACTTATTGACCCCTAGCGCCATAGACTAGGTAAACAAAAATGGTGATTATTCGAAAAAAAAAGATAATTACGGTTGAAAATTGAATTCCAGACACAATGCCACTTTTATAAAATCCAGCTAACCTAAAATTTTTTATTGAACCCAGGCCAACCTAAATTATCTATCGAAGTAATCAAAAATCACAATGTGGCATTAATTATGGTACCTTCCCGAGAAGAGTAATACACACAGAACGTTGTGGGTGGTGCATGTCAGTGTGGACGGATCCTAAATGGTCAATAATTTAGACACTCACGTGGGGACCCTTTTTACGCCGTTGGCTGGCCAATCCATAGTCATTGCTGACGTGGTTAAGTCATAGAAAACCACAAAAGGAACTGGATGTATCAAATGTCAACTCCTGCCGGGAATAGTGAGATTCTTCTTCTGCCAGTCTACCCACCCAATTAATCTTCGGATAATAATAGAATCTCTAGGAAATTACTACCATTACCAGCTCCAGCATTTTTATAGTGAGTTAGGCAATGTAAAGCCAGCTTTTTGTACTGTTTGTGCTGGTTTGGCCTTTTTTTTTTTTTTTTTATCATATGCTGGTTTGGCCTTTGCCTTGCCTTGTTTGTTTCGGATGGGCTGCAACGTAGGTTTAAGTTTAACTAGTTCTTGGACTATTTTTAGGGGTGCCATTGTCTTGGGAGACAGAAGTAAAGAGCTTCGTCTTATGGGAAAGATTTAGAGGTGGCAAAAAGGGAAAATGCCTAATAAATTACCCATTATTCCTTCTAAGTTTTTTCAAAAACCCAAATTCACTTACGTTGCTCTTCGTCCACCGACCTGGGTCTAATTGGGCATGGTGTGGGCCGGGTTTTGGGCCAACCTGACCACCAGTTTTTTCGGGCCTAATTGGCCTCCATGAGTCAATTAAGGCGACCAAATCTATCCCATTCGCGCATAATTAGACCCAGGCTATGTCGGGATAATATGAACGATGTTATATTAATATTCTTAAAGTTAAGAAAATTAAAACACAAGTTTTATAAATGAATATTAAAATTATATGGTAAATGGGAATGGATTATAATAAATATGTCACGGTTCAAGTAGTCAACAGGCCCAGAATAACCTCCACGACTTGATCGAAACCTCATGGCTCAAAAACTTAAATTTGAAATTATTTGGTAACCAACCACTTGGTGCGTATATGCCAAATCACTTCCGATGTGGATCTTGGCGCATAATGACTTTTCTTTGGTATGTCACTTATCGCACGAACATGTGACTAATTCTTTCTCAAATATCTATCTCTTTATTCTAAAAATTCATTATGTTCCTTTTTTTTTAATGGGACAATTCCGCATGAATAAACGCGTATACGAACAAAGTAATAGTGTGACATGTCATTCAAGAAAAAAGTCCTGTAGTAATGAATTGACTAGTTTTTCTTACAAAAAAAAAAAAGAAGAAGACAACAACAGTTTCACGACGGTTTAGAGGTTTAGATTATGCCAAGTTTTACACTTCCTTGGCCCTAGATAAGTTTATTCCCCTGGTATTTCCAGTTGAAAAGAAAACTACTTACAGATAGTACTAGCATTTTGTTTATAGTGAATTAAGTATCCTTGCAGAAAAGAATGCATCTAGCTAGTTCTACCTTTTCTTGTAGACAATCCCCACGAGTATTGATCTTCCACAAAGGACACCAACGGGTTGAAGGTAGGTAGGAACTCCCCCTAGATAAAGAAGGGTAGGATTTGAGTTCTTAAATAAGAGTAGTACTAATCCAAGGGTAGGAATTGAGTTTAAGATCTTATTCTAGTTTGTTAAATCGTCTTATCAAAGGTGCCTTACACATTGGAAAACATGTCCACATTCCGGTTCTACCCATTATTTAACGATCACTTCTGTCGTCCCCTGATTACAATTTTCATGTTTTAAACTGTCCCAGAAATCTATACCAGTCCACCCAATATTGATATCTAGAGGTCAATACAGTTTTGGTACGCCACACAATCCTGCTTTATCAAACGTAGGAAAGAACATACGAAACAGACCATGTGGAATGTTCAGTTGACTGGCTTTTCAAGTTAAACCTGTTGCCTAGTCAATCAAAGAGTTTTTTGAACAGATCCTAATCGATCATGCCAAACCTGAGAGTGATGTGGATGATTTGAATGTGTTACGTCCATGTCCATCTGTGCAATATTTTGCATCAAAATTCTTATGTCACCGGGACATAGGTCCTTTCAATAAGTTCAGTGTCATTCAAACAGATCCAGAAACATACACTTTATGCAGCAACTGTTAGTGACAATTATTGCTTTCTCCATTTACACATCGTCTTCTATAAAATTAGAAGGAAAATGGTTGATATATATATATAGTTCTGTATCTTTTCTGAAATATGAATCATGTATTGCAGGACAAATGTTTTCTGCTAAGATTAGTGTCGCCCAAATGCAGAGAAAAAAATACCCTTACAAGGCAGTTGTATACAACGATCACTTTCAAAGTTAAAAGTTCTAATTATGTAAGCAGATGGGTACGAATTCAAAGAATCTTAAACACCAGTGTCTAATCAATTCCTGTGCATGCATCTCTACTACTTCAATTATTTTAATTTGGAAGCTCTAGTCTGTGTGTTTGAACTATGCAATGAGGGAACTAATCAAAGGTGATGAAAGAAAGGGATTTTAAACCTAACACGTTTTTTCCTGGTAAAGTAAATGTTGGAAGCTTCACAAGAAAGGCATTTACCTAGAGTTTGTAGACCCATTTTCTTATCTAGAGCAATCTTTTTCACAAGCTTGTCATCTTTCACTTTCCTATAATGCATTTGCTCTGTTGACACCAAACATTGAAAAGAAGTTTTCTCCTTTTCGTGCCATCTTTGCTTCCCAGGACAAAATGGGCAGTTTTAGACTAAGACATTATCCTCTTGCCTTTAAATTGGCATACATGGTTGTGGTAGGACGGTGTTTTCAACTTTTCAAAGATATGCAATTCAAGGAATTATGGGCTTGAATCAGGATGTGAGTTTTGAACAGACAAATGTCCATACTTAAGCAGGCAAAACTGACCCTTGTGAAAAAATTACTTGATCCTCAGAAAGATGTCTATAAATTAATCAATTTATGTGCTGCATGCATTTGATAGAGATTGTTTGCAGGCCATGGGTACCATCAGAAACTGCCCTCAAGTGGAATGGCATGTATTATGCAATCCTAGAGAATGCTTATCCTTTGAACTATTCTTGTAAATTGTAAAGTGTAAGTAAATGATTTATTGTACAAGTAAAAGATTTGCCTCAGATGCATGCATACTTGTTAAATGTCAGAAGTGGTAACAGATCACGCAATACAACCCAACCCTGCATTCACGAGGGCTCATGTCTTTGGAACACACAAACAATCAATTGAACCTATGAATCAAATTTGCACTGGATACTGAAATCATCTATGAATAAAAAAAAAAATGCATTATAATATTCAAGATATTTGGCAAAATATTCTACTGTGATCCGCTAAAATACTCGACAGTTTCACAGTAATGTGGGAGCAGCGCAATTTTTTAATTGGCACTGATCCTGATTAATTAGTAGCTAATTCGAGGGTGACTCCACTAGCACCAGATTTGTTGTCTAGAAAGCTATAGTAATGGTTACTCCAGTATTACCATTGAAATTGTGTTTCATTCCGTTCCAGCATCTGCATTCATTTCACCCTTAATTAGTTAATAGCTTTAACTTACCTGGTGTACTTTTCCACCCTCACTCACCAACATGATCTCTTTGTTTGCTTTCTTTCCAATTTTACACAAAGATTGGACAGACTTTCAACCACCAATTTATCATTTACACCCACCCCATCTTGTTTTAGGCTTTTAGCTCCCACTTGCCTGCATCCGCTAACACACTCTTGACCTTTTACTAGGCCAATTACTTGCATTCTAGTGCCCCTCCCCAGCCAATGCCCCCTCTTGTTATTATTATTGTTATTTTTTTGATAATGAATGTACCCTATTATTTGACACTCATAAACCATTCTAAGCAAGCACATGAATATTGCTAGACCTATCTGATTAATTATCACATGCCTGTAGTTAACTAATGGGTTCTGTTCTATCCGACAGCCAAATCTACAGAGCTGACAGTATCACCTCTTTTTGTTTATCACAACCTTGAAATTAGTTAAACACCAAAAACAAAAGGAGTTTGGCATGATTAAAGAGCATAATCCCTTTTAACCAAAAAAAAAAAGAGCATATCCTCTCGAATGGGTCTAAATTCTTTGCATCCTGACCTCAGATAGCTGTACTTGCAAATAACCGCATTGAGAATCCTTTGCAAGGATATTTGGAAAAGGAAGCTAGCCACAAATAGACATTATACTTTACTAAAAACAGATAAAATTAACAACGATCCATACTGTTTTTACAGCCTACCATTACCCAACTCAATGGAAGCAGGTACCTTGTTCCCACTTGACTCTACTACACTCAAAAGAAGAAAAAGACAAAAAAAGACCGAATAGCAGTGGCACTTGATCAAAGTCTGGACTTTGATAATCTTTAATTAACACGGAACAAACCATGGTGAGAACTTGCTTCCAGCAATACATGAGGATGGTAAATATGATCATAAATGCAGAAACGTTTCCTACACTGAATGATTCCACAATTCCCCAGTTGGAATCTCCAGTTGATGTACTTGAGTACGTACGAACTGTCAATAGTTTCAGTTCTGAGAACTGGTAGATGGATATGATCAATCATGTCCACTCTGCCTTTTTTTTTTCCAAAAAAAAAAATCCCCGCAGGATACAACAAATAAGAGCTAAAAAGAAATTGATCAAAGAATATAGAAAAGTCATCATCATTGTCTTGTCTTGGGGCTTATTTATACCATCATCCCTCCCCTCGGACCCCAAAAGAAAAAGGAAAAAGAAAAAGGCCATCATCTCTCTCACCATGGTCTAAGGCACTTTAAGATTCTATAAAATTCATAGGCAGTTATCATAACAACAAAATGATTCAATCATCATTTCCAGCCATAGCAAACACCAATCATTCTGTCCTATTCTACTCTATTCTTCCAAATTCCCACCTCCCCGTTTTTGTACAATAGCTCTTTTTTAAAAAAAAAACATCGGATTTGTACTTTAATTCATCATGAACAGAGAAGGTCTCTGTCTCTCTGCAGAACATTGCAAGACTTATCTGGTAGACGTTTTTGTACAATAGCTCACCTACTAGTAATTAAAAAGTCTGAAAGGACATGATTATCAACTACAACCACCATAATACAAAAGCAGAAACAGATTGACAGAAAGAAGTAAACCATATTCATATTTAAACATATTTTTGTCTCTTGATTTGGGACCTCAGCCATACCATATGTATTATGATCATAATTTCCTCTATGTATTAATACTACTTTAATAACAAGTAAAGCATTTCTCTTCGAAAGAGAGCTTGTTGATTTATAATAACATTTTGAGAAGAAGAAAGCATAAATGTAAAAGAAAGAAAAAAAACAAAAGACAAATTAGAGCATCCCCTAATCAAATTCCTGTGGGGGCATCACTCTCTCTTTTATCTCTCACATGATACAATCATCTCTCTTTTGCAGAAAGGGCCGCGCCGTCTGCTACTCGATTGTCCCCTTCTTAACTACACAAACTATTTCATATTCCCCCCCATAATATCCCTCTCCTACCAATGTAGTAGTAGTAACTCAGTTCCTTAAAAAACAGCTAAATTCAACAAATTTCCTTGAATTCTTTTTTCTTTTCTTTTCTTTTTCTTTTTTCCCCACCAGCTATGAATGATTATTAGGTACAATTTTTAAAATCTAGCATTTTCGAAGCCATGCAAGTCACTAACTCTATTCAACGACTTCTTCATCATGGCTACCTTAGCCAGCTTCTCAGCCACCCTCCACGCCGAGGTCGGCGTGAGCGGCTCCCCGTTCTCGTCCATCATAACCGTCGCCTCCCTCCCCCTCTGCCGCTGGATCATCATCTGCTGCTCCGCCTGGCTCTGCCTCCGCCAGTGCAACTCCGCCAGCTCCGCCTCCAGGCACCGCACGAACTCCTCCGCCGACTCGGAGCTCGACTGCATCACCAGCGCCCGGGAGGACGCCAGCAGGTGATGCGCGCTGGTGAAGTCGTTGTGCTCCGCGAGCCGCCTGGCCTCGGCTACGGCACGTGTTGTGATGAAGAGGTTTCCCAGCCGTTGGATCTTGGGCGACGATGATCTGAAGGCGTGGGGCCGGGGGACCAGCAGCGCCTTATCACGGCCGTATACAACCTCTTGGGTGGCGGGGTCCTTGTACAAGCAACGCACTGACACCACGTGGTGGGACCCAACCGCAGACGATGGGACCCTCACCTCCACCAGCAACTCCCTCTCCTCCCTGGCGTACAAATCCCCAAGCCGGACCGAGCCGGTGCTCAACGCGGCTGGCCTTGTATTGCACGAGTACACCGCCACGATCTCCGCCGGAGCAGAGCCGGAAGCGAATCCGAGCTGGATCCGCAGATCCTGCACCACCACGCTCAGCAATCCGCCGACGCATTTGGCGAACGCGTCCTCAGCCGGCTCGTGGCTGTAGCCGCCGCTCTTGCCGAAGCCGAACGAGTGCACCGGGATCTCAATGTGGGCGAACCGGGTGGAGGACGCGTGGCCCGCGGCTGACCGTTGATTGGATGAGGCGTTGCTGTGGTGGACCTGATCATCCTGGCCGTCGGATAACAACATGATACTCGCGACGGGATTCCTCTCCCTCCTGTCTTCGAGCACCTTAGTCGCTTTCCTTAGTGCATCGCCCACGCTGGTCCCTTGACCGCAAACGAGCCGGTCAACCATGCGCCTAGCCGCACGCTGCCCGTGGGCCGTCATTCTCTTCAAAGGCATCAGCCTCTTTGTGGTGCCCGAAGAAGCCACGATGGAGAGCCGGTCAACGGAGCTGAGGGAGGAAATGACCAAACGCATGGCGCGTTTGAGCATATGCAGCTTCGCCCCGCTCATGCTCCCCCCTACGTCAAGCACCGTCACCAAATCGATCGGCGCACGGTGCTTCGGGTCCAGAAGCGGCGCCGTGCTGGTGGTGTAAGCCGGAGGCGGAGCCTTCACCCGCAATGCCACCGCGTAGGTCTCGTAGCCGCGGCCGACGGAGACAACCGTGGCTTCGGGGAGGAGTCTGACTTGAACATTTCTGGAATCGGGGATGCTGTTGATGGAGACATCGTCGGATTTAACAGAAGTGTTGACGAAGAAGCCTTGGAATTCTTCTTCTTCCTCTGCATCTTCCGCATTCTCGTCATTGGCCTCTGGTATGGGGTTGAATCTGGCACCGGCTGTGGGGGAGAGCAACGGCTCGTCGTCGTCGTAGGATCTGGAGGAATAATCCCCAGATTTTGGTGTGAGTGGCTGGTGGGGTTGGATTTCGTGTTTTGGGGTGGTTGGAATTATGGTGGTGGAGTAGGCTCGGGGTGAGGATTCAACGAGGACTACTTTCTTCTCTTCGAGTGTGGGTTTGGGGTTTGCATTGTGATTGCTGTGGGTGGTGGTTTCCTGATCATCCAAGGTGGTGGTGGTGGGGGTGGAGGAGGGGTTGTTTTTGTGGATGGAGAGCAAAGGGACGTCTTTCCAGGTGGCATTGCAGACGGGGCAGATGAGGTTGCCTTGTTTGCGTACATGGGAAGCTATGCAGGGGAAGTGAAAAGCGTGCGAGCATTCCGCTGTGTAGATTGCGGTGCCCTGACCTGTCTTCACACTGTTCAAACATATTCCACAGCTACTCTGCACATCATAAATTGTTGTTATGCACCCACAAATAAAAGTCAGATTCTGTCCATAATAGACACGCAATCCCAGGGGGGAAAAAAAAAAGAAATATGGGTGGGAGAAACTTACTCTGAATTTGAAGCTATTCTTGAAGAGGGAAAGCTTGAGAGGAGAGCGAGGGGAGGATGGGTTGGACCCAAGTTTTGTTCTTGGGGTTGTTCTGGGGGTGGCGCCTCTGCTGTGGAGGAGACTGGGGCTATCTGGTTCGGTTGTTGGGCTCTTATTACTGGTTCGGCAACGGAGGCTTGGACTGTTAGAGTGCAGTGAAGGAGTGCCGGGGTTGCTTCCACCGGAGGAGAAGAACCCAAGCCTGCCTCGGCTTCTCGGGCTGGGGCTGGTGCTACTGGGGCTGCTCTCCTGCCTCTTATCTGATGATGATACTGCTGTGCTTTCTGCGTCTCTTTGAACCGTTGTGCAAAAAGCTCTTCTCCAACCTGTGCCCATTGCCTATCTGACCCAGAAAAAAAAAAAATACACGGTGAAATAGATGCAAGGAGGATAAGAAGACTTTGGAAACCTGTTCTCTTTTGTTTTTCTTTTTGTGCCTTTTGCTTTTGTTGTTGTTCTTTTTCGCTGCCGTAGGAAGTAGTATCTGATTACTATAACTATCTTTTTATCTTTTTCTTTCTATGGAAGGAGGGGAAAAGAGATTTTGTTTCGGTTGATCTGAGGTTTCCAAAGGAGACAAAAGTGCAGGAACGGCGGATTCAAAAGGAACAGCAGTATAGGATCAAATGAAAGAAAGGCAGGGCAGAGAAAGAAAGAAAAAAAAAAAAAGGAGACGGGGGGGGCTAAGAGACAAAGTGGTGGGATTTCAAGTTGGTTACTATATAGAAGGGGAGGAAGTGGCCACCTTGGTTATATAAAAGAGAAATTACACACCCAGTCACAGAAGTGAAGAAAGAGTGGCCACCTTGGTTATATAAAAGAGAAATTACACACCCAGTCACAGAAGTGAAGAAAGAGTGCCCTCTGGGTTTAACAGTCGTGGGTGAGTGTGCATGTAAAAGGACCCAAATGCTCAATAATTCAGACACTCACGTGGGGACCCTTTTTACGCTCTTTGGTCCTGAAAGGCCTCCTAGCTTTCCATTGGCGACGCTTTTGGGGTTATACTTACATATATTGTAAAGAAAAAAACACACACACAAAGTAGAACTGGAAGGCACGTGAATGAGGGGTCAAGTTTAGGCCATCGGGTCATAAACAAGTAGGAACAGAAGTGAGTTGATAGGCCATTCCCTTTTTAACGAAAGAAATTGGTGTTCCCTGACCTGTGCTACAGTACGTACTACGTAGAGTGTTTCTTTGGGTTTTTTTTCTTAAAAAAACAACAATTCCTTTTTCTCGATAAAAGTTTGGCTTTGGTTTTATATCTACCGATTGACCAACTCTTAATGGGCAACAGGCATTCCTAATGATCCCTATTTCTTATTTCTTTACAATTGAGGCACTAACATTACTCTCAGGCTAAGAAAACATCTAAAAATTTCTAACTTGGTTGAGCATCCGAATTTAGAATAAATAATTTATGCAATCATATTTATGCAGGACTGGAATCACATGCTATAAAGAGAAGAGGAACCCTCTCTCCAAACCCACTTTGTGGATCCTGGTGCATTAAGCCGATGCAGAGTATTACTATCAAAAAAAATGCCTGCAAATCTTAAAAATTAAAATCAAAATTAAAAAAAAAAAAAGAGAGAGAGAGAGAAATGCCTTCATATCACATGACATTAATTAACACCTCACATAAAGAGATTCCATGATTTCTCAATCCAACTGGGGATCCTTCAAAAAAGAAACAAAATCTTCCAACTTGATGTTCCATTCTAAAGTTTTATTTTCTGTATTGTACCCGAAGGGATAAAGAATGCGTAAACTCCATGAAAAGTTTCATCCACACACAAGACTATTCCATGGAACAAAGCAGATTGATGGAGTCTGTACAGTAAGCTCCATGTGTCGCACCAAGGCAGCAGCATATGGGAATGTGAATGGTGGAACCTTGATCCCCTTACTGTGTTAATTATTAAACCCAATAATGTGATCTCAAATCAGTATGAAGCCATTAGAATATTGAGATTACTCAGATTTGATTATGTCACAATTAGGGTCTTTAAATTGACATTTCCCTAATCTCCAGTGATCATTCTGAAACTGGTGGAATTTTGTGCGCTGGCGGCGGCGTGGCCTAGTAGCAAGGGTTTTGGTATCTTTACATTGTTTAATTCACCACACATATATTTGGGTTTCTTAATCTAAACTAACTTACAAAACTACTATAATGATTGATAGGGGGATAAATAAACTATAATATGAACTGGGTTATGACTCTGACCATAAGTTCTTTTTTGGTATATCTGGGATCTAATCTACATGTGGTTGCAAAATGGTTGGAAAAGACACAAGTTTTGCTTAGGTACTTAACGAATTCATGATTCACTATTCACCAGAATGAAAGAAAACAAGAATAAAATAGAAGGCAAGCGGTTGGAGGATCACATGGGTGAGAAATTAAAAAAAATGGGATTGCTATATGGTGTTATCCCAGAATATCCTTTACTATTTTCATTTAAGAAGATTGGCATTAATGAGCTATAAAATGAAATGAAAGCCCTCCTCCCTGCTGGTTGTTGTGATGTTGTCACAAATGGAGCACATGTCATGAAATTATATACAACTGCTAGAATCCCAAACCACCATAAATGATATTTTAGTATATTATGACCGTCATGGCTAGGTAGTACATTATACTAATGCCTTCCATTAATGTATTCGAGTTCCCAATATGCATTTTTATTTTCTCTCTCGTACCAACTGGTTCTTATATTATAATTTATAAAAGAACCCAATGGAGAGCCTCCTACTGATTTAAGTTTGACCTGTTTATCTGGGTGAAATGAACACTGTTTGCTGGTTGTATTAATAATATTGACAGGTAACTGCAAGATTGTAGAACCACTTTTCAATTAGAACTTCCATCTAATAATTAAGTTATTAGGTTGAGATAATATTTTTATATGGAGCAGATTTCTTATGATCATAGAGGGTCATTCCTTTTAATCTCCATATTCTTTTCCTTTTTTGTTAACTGAAAAAATTTAAGATATGGTGTCCAAATCCAAAAGATGAGATCTCACAAGGTGGTCGAGACGAGCAATTACTTTCCTAAATCTTGTATTCAATATAATGAAAAGATAGATCATATAGAAACGCTTTTCCAGAATTAACAAAAAATTGTTTTCCGTTTGTATTAAAAAAAAAATGAATGGTTCGACATAAAGAAAAATTAATGTGAACAGTATTTGGCTTAATTGGTTGAGGTTTTGTCAACATTCTCACTATATTGAACCCTACACTTGATTTGATCGCTGGAAAGGAAAGAAAATGACCACTACCTCTCCTTCCAATATTCGAGTTGCAAAGGTATCTTGTTTATCCCTTTAAAATGATCATTTTATAAATTACGGTTTAAACTTTAACCATGTGACCTCAATTCCAGTACCAATTATGAGACCTCCAACCTATTAAACTTCTTCAAACTGACGATGCTAATATCATTCGAACACAAGACAATTATTTGGCATGGCTGATGTGCCGTTTGTCGTAAAGAAAGAGATAAACACTAAATTTAAAGTATTGAATAGAACTTCAAGGATAGCGTCATTACCTCTCAAGATGATTTGCAGTGCTTCAAGGATGTCTCATTAAAAACGTGCCCACACTGGTATACAAAGATTAATTTGGGGTATAATTTTGCTGATATTTTCATTAGCTTTCATTATATACATGGTGAAAAGCCAATTAGCCAAACAATCCTCCTATATAATAATAATAATGATAATAAAAAGGCAGATAAGAAGGATTCTGAGATAAATACAAATCTCCCTAACACTCCTATACAATCTTCATTGAGAAATTACGAGATTATGTTGCCTAATCTGATATGATTTGCTAAAATCTTAGGTAACCAACCAATGGGCTTGTCGCTCACAGTACTCTTGCAAAAGCAGACCTTAGGTAAAAACAGTATATTCTAGCTTGGCACTTATCTGTATTGATTATAAATTCCATGACTCACTGAATTTTACTGATTTTGTCTGTTCCCAAATTAGCATATTTTAGTTACTTGCATCAAAATGGGATTATATAGATTGATGTAACCTGAGCCAAATAGCCAAAATATAGTAAATTGGTCACATGTTTTGTCCAAAAATAGCATCACCCTGAACATCCTCCACTTGATCTGCAGTGGAACCATGGGAGTTCTTAAGATGGGACTTTGAAGCATGTTCTTTGGTACCCATTTTGTGCAGGAAAATTCTAGAGTGCATGAGATCAGTGGACAGCTGGGGAAATTCTCTGGTGGAACCGTGGAAGTATGACCACCGATGAAACTCTCTTTGATGCAGAATAGCACCAAAGGGATCCGTCATCATTAGGCCTAGTTAAAAAGATTGTGACATCTTGTGCAATCCTGCAAATTATGTACCACCGATCTCTGCTTTATATTGAAAGGTTCCTGAGAGTACACGCGTATCTCATTAATCAGCTCTGTACCACCCCAGAATTTGAGCAAAAATGAAAGCCCCGCCGTGGCCGTGCGCTTCTAATACCTACCCACAAGTACTTTTCACTCCATTCAATGCCCTTCTGCATCTAATTAGGCCATGAAATTGACTCCACAGAATTAAACCATCGTATAAGAGAAACTGTGTGCATGCCATTTTGTTGACAACGTTGTCCTCTCACTGGAATAGGTACTTTTTGGCCTTTTGTCACTTGGTCTGATGTCATAATCTTACAGATGCTAAAGAATTCGAGGCTAAATCATACTTTAAGATGGATGTTACTAGTGATTATGACTCAGAATATATGTTTAGAAATGGTCCAGCGTTAAAGAATGTTTTGCAGAACTGTACTTGGTGTTTTGTTTGTTAACTAATCCCATTATAAGGTCTACCGGCCTAATGAACTGGATATACTACTTCTCCAAACTTCTTCGTTAAGTAAAGACTCTTCTGCTACATAATTAAGTGCTAGTAAATGAATATTGGCTTAATGATACTGCAGTACTCCTCCAAAAGATAGAGAATCTGAAGTTCAAGTGCTATAACACTAACCTAACCAACAAAATATAAAACTGAAATACTTTCAATTATCAATACACCAGTCATTAATTGACTTTCTGAAAAACTTTTGTTGAATTAGAGTATAATACTTAACATGGACCATAGAGTGATGGGTAGCTAGTTTAGTATAAGCGATAGTCCAGTCAAATGAGAATTCATATTGAAGTTGCTTCACACTTTGAGAAGTATGTCCCCATTTTCGGACCCCATCCATTTTAGTGAAGGATCACTTCTTTTGTCTCCAGATATAACAATATTCATGTTTTCGTCTGCATCTAAAATCTATAACCAGTACTACGCCCAATATACATCTGAATGTAAATGTATGCAGAATCTGCTTTGTTTTTAAACATAGGAAGAGCATAGGAACAAGCCATGTGGTTTGTTGGGTTGACCGGTTCTTAACTGTTACCAAATCAAATCAAGCTTCCCTCAAACTGATCCTAATTGATCAGGCGAAACGTAAGATAGATGAGGATGAGTTTAATGTACTACGTCCACGTCCATCTCTGCAATGTCTTTGCATTAAGTATCTTACGTTGAACTGGTTGACTATGTATATATCTGGAACATGCATATTTATTAATGAATTGGTCTTGAACGTTCAAGTTTATTCCAAAAGATTCAGAAACATATCCTTTATGCAGCAACTGTTGTTGACAATTATCACTTTCTCCATTTGCACATAGTTTTCTGATTAAAAATCTTGGAAGAGGGAACTGATGGTTAGCTCTCTTAGTCTTTGAGGCTGCGACATATTGCAGGATAAATGGTTTCTGCTAAGCTTGATATTATACAAACAGAGGCAGAGCATGCGCTTTATGAGGCAGTTGTTGTTGACAAAGATCACCTCATTAGAGTCAAAGCACCCATTATGTAAGCATATAGGGGTAGGAGTTCAAAGTACCATAAAGTAGCTAGACCAGTTCCTGATCAATCCATATACCTTGAACTTAATTCCAGCCAAATTAAAATGGCTAACTACTCCAACTCCCACATATTAAATACCAGAATATAACATGATTGTGAAATAATGATGTATCTGCCTAACTAATTGTGCACACAGCAGCACAGACCCTCTCACTTTAAATTTGTTTAATTGTTGAATATGGAAACATCTAGTCCTTATGAAAACTAAACAGTCTAGGTGAACTAACTAAAGGGGTCAAATGAAAGGGATTTTTAACCTAACACGTTTGCTGGTTGGCACAAAGCAAGTAAATCTTAGAAGCTCCACAAGAAAGTCACTGAGCTAAGATTATTTCTCTACCCACTTTTCTTAACTAAGGAAATGTTTTTCACAAGCATGTCGCCTTTCACTATCGTATAATGCAATGCTTTGATGACACCAGACAGAAAAAGAAAGTTTCAATTTTCCTGCTTTCCCTGCCAACTTTGTTTCCCAGCACCAAATGGGCATTTTTAATATTTAGACATCATCCTTTAGCCTTTAAATTTGGAAGAAACATGGTTGCAGAAGACTGTTTTCAAAGATATGCAATTCAAGGAATATGGGCTCAGATTTGGGATCAGGAGATGAGTTTTGAACAGAAAATTGTCCATATTGATGAAGGCAAAAAAACAGAACCTTACAAATGATTAAATGGTCTGCGGATGTATATCCTACTTTCCTTTCCCAGCAAATCCCTGTAAGGAGCTATAAAACTAATAAATTTAGGCATGTGCTGCATGCATCACCAAGGGATCATTTGCAGGTCATGGGTACTGATCAGAAACTGTCTTCGTTGGAATGCATGAATTATGCATACCTAGAAGTAATTATCTAATGAAGTAAATGTCTGCAAGTAAAAGATCTGTCCTGAGATTCACGCATACATGTTAAATGCTAGAAGTGGGAGTACCAGATAGCAGAATAAGATGCTTTTTTTTTGGGATGAAACAACTTGTCCATTTATCCATAGTTATTTTAGAATTCGAGATTAATCCTGTTTTAACTGATTTTTATCAGGACTAAAATCATAGTATTTGTATTTCAATAAAAGTAACACCACCGGGTTATTATTGTGCTGCATTGCTTCCCAGAAATTAGAAAAAAAAAATGAACATACCAAAAAAAATCTGAATTTCATACTCAATCACCTAGAAATGTATTACAATCACAATCTCGGCAATGAACAATTTAGTTTTAAATTATTTTGCCTCTATTCTGTACTGAGATTGACTAAACTCCATCAGTATTAAAGTAGTTTACGACATCTAATTTTTTAATTGGGATACTTGGAGGATGACTTCAGTCTTCACTTGCACTAACTTTTAGAGTGAGCTATCAGAAGACACAAGATGAAGCAAACAAAAAGAGTGTACTAAATGTCAAAAAGGCTAAATCCTATCCTAAGTATAGTATTAACAAAATCATTCTTGTAAATGCAAAAAAGATGATGGAATGAGGGCCCCAGGCTTTCTGAATAAGTTTGAAATTCGACTATATCTAAGATCTTATCATCAATATTGACCAGATATGTTTCTACTTATCTTTTTCTGATGACCCGAATCTTGTGAGTTAAGAATGCACAAGCATTTCCCTTTGATGTGCTAGTATTATGTATCCCACTTCAGACAGAAAGAAAAATCTGGAAAGCATGACATCAGTGTTACTACAAGAGAAGATGCAGCCTCAAGATACCCAACAATCAATGATGATCATATCAACAAGTCGAATTTCTGTGTGGTGATACAATTGGTTACTTTACCTGGAAAGAGGAAAAACTAACAGGATGCCCAGCAGAAAAACTCACGAACTTTTTTGTCAGAGATGCTTGGTTGCCTGCTTAGTGGCAGGTTTTACCAGTAGCAACTACAAGTTTAATGTCTTAAACCCTTCATTTTTACCTTGACAGATATAGCACAAGTAGTTTCCATACAACCACAATTTTAGTTTGGCTGTGCCCTTTTGTCAGTTAGAAATTTATATCAGTAGGATACATAAAGGTCTTCAAAAATTTATAATGGTTGCCCTTACCACAACCGTGATTGTTGAAGTATTGCAAATGGCTTAACTTTGGTTAAATGAACATCCAAAAAATGAAGAATTGAGGAGACTAACGATGAAATTATTAATCACTCAAAACATATGCTCCGAGAGGTTGGGCTTGGATCGGACATTCCCCACCCCAGGGATATTAACTTCCCCGCTTTCAGCAAACAAAATAAGTTTACAAAACAGGAATAGAATACTAAAATTCGGTATTCTCTACAGAATGAAACTTGCATCTTGTTATTGTCTTGTTATTAATTTTCAGATGCTGGTAACGATTGCTTTGATTTTAAGTTTTGCAGGTTACTTCTTCATAGAAAAAATCAAGCAAGTGGCGCCTATATAATTCAGGAATAGTAATGAATACGCAGCCACAGCAAATCTCTGTGGGCGCACCAAAAAGGTTGAGAGTTTTTGTTGTCCCAATATTTTCCAAACAAAAGCTTAATTATTTAGCATCCCCTCTACGTTTACTGCGTCTCATGTATCATGGAACTGGAAATAAACTGAAATGAAATTTCAGAAGAAAATTAAATTTACAAAGTGTATGCTGCTGATATCGGGTTTTGTTAAACGTTTTTCCATCAGAGCAGATGAACAGCAAAACTGTCACGTTCACAATCCAGAAAGAGCGGGCCAAGACATTGATAAGATTACACTATATTGGTCCACAAAGCCTAAAACATGATCTGCATAGTCTCTTATTCCTCTTGTGGATATAATCACAAGTTTAACAACAACTCCATTAGTGTGGCAACAGATGTACATTCAGCTAACATTTAAGTATATTATCCTCTCCCTTTTTGTCAAAGTAAATTATCCTTCACCTTTTTCACCAAACATCTCGGCAAATTTCAACATCCTCATTATGAGACGACGACCAAATCACAAGTGACAAGTCACTCCCCTTCTCTTTTAAAACTTCCATAAACTCAAACTCTAGAGCCAAGTGTTACCTGCTTTTGAGTGTCTTTTTCCTCAGGACAGAGACAACCATGGAACTTCGTCGACCTCCACCGCGAATCATGACTCAAATTAGAAATCCATATCAGGAGAGAATATAAAAAGGACCAAATTTTCATATCATCACCGATTTGGCCAAGTTCATGGTCCCTGCCATGTACACAGAATGTGCTACATGCTAGTGTCCTTAGTTAAAATTGCACTCAGAGACAAATACAAAATTTTTTCTCTCCAAAATTTTGTCCAATTCATAGCTTGCTACCATGTGTACAGCATCTTTGGCTCTCTCTCTCTCTCTCTCTCTCTCCCATGATTAAGAAAGCATATTATTTAGAGAATCTGAGTACTACTTGAATCAGTTTCACCTAGGTTAAAAAGCTTTTAACTAACCTATTGTTTGTTTTCACTCAAGATACCCATTTCACAGAAGATTTGAAATATCTAAAACTACCACCTTCATCAATAGCTTTTGTACAAACCCTACACTATATACATTGGCCAAGGTCGCGCTTGCCCGTAGTGGGTACTGGGTACAATTTTGTATCTGCTCCTTGGCCTCTCTCTCTATCTTGGACAATTACTACCACTTTGGTGCCTCCCACCTCCCAATGTTTCCCAATTGCCAAAAAAAAAAAAAATCATTCTGATCAAGAACATCAATAATGCATGCCTATCAAACTGAGCATCACATGCCTGCAATGAGTACTACCCGACAAGCATATCCACAGAGCTGGCAATATCACATTTGTTTAATCACAACCCTTTAATCCAAACGCATAAAAAAAGAGTTTGGCATGATTAAAAAGTGTATTCTTTGTATTCATGATGAATTTCTTTTAGTAATTTGTATCCTTACCTGCGTTAACGCTACCTGGCAAACAAACCAATCATTTCCCTAAAGAAATCAAAAGTTTGTCATCTGCACATATTTCACGCGGAAGCCACAAACAGATTCTTACAAGCAAACACAGACTTAACAAATTACTTGGACAAAAGTTTTTACCATGAAAACACACATAACCACCGATGAGAAATGCACTTTACAACCTACGGTTTCCTCAACGGAAGCTGGAACTTGTTCCAACTTGACACAGTGGAAGTGGCACTCCCAAATGTAGTCTTTAGAGTCATAATCTTAACACTAAACAAACCTTAATGAACATGCACTTCGTTTAAATAATACATTAGCATGGTAATGAGGATAACCGCAGAAACACATGATACCGTACCCATTGCAACACTGGGTCATTCCTCATTTCCCAGTAGGAATCTTCAGTAGAGGTTTTTGAGTAGAAATTTTCAGTAATTTCAGTTTGAAGACTACTTGGATGGATAGCAGCAAACACGCTTTCTGCAGGCTAGTTCTTGGATTTCTCTAATGCCCTTGGGGCTGCATACAAACAGAATATTAGAAAAAACTGAGAGCTCAACAGATCGAAATTTTGCATCAAAGAAACCTATGACCAAAAAGTTACTCTGGTTTCATTTTTTACTTCTAGAATAAAAGTTATCCGCATGCTTTGAATGCAAATAATCAGAATTCGTGAAGACACAAAAATTCTCTCTAGACTAAGAAAAACAATAGTAAATGGCAATCTAAGAAACATAAAGAAACTGATGTTCCTTGGAAAATCATTTTCGAGGGCGCACAAACTGTGGCAGAGAATCATAATAAGTGATCTTAGTCAATATCAACGAGTTTCATAGCTGGATATGTTGAAAAACAAAATTATACCAGTAAGACCGTGAAGTTGAATATAATCAAGAACAGTATAACAGCTGTCAAAATGAAGCACAAACTTTATGCTGCATTTAAGCAGCAAACTATTAAGCTGAACAGCACATAACCACAAACCCACCAGTAAGAGCTCCTAGGAAAAATCATAAGCCTAGCAAGAATGGATACTAAATGCAAATATGAACCACATTTGAACTTGCTGATGATATTGACTCTCCACAAATTAATTTCCCACTGATAGCATAGTCACAAAAAAAAAATTCAGTAGAGATAATAGTGAGAGTGAAGGTATCAACGTGTGAGGGCAGATATCACCAACCCAGCTTGAACTCAATCTTTTGCCAGCATCAGTAGGAGAGGTTCATTATGTACATAACTTAGTTTTGGGTAATGAGTCGAATCACAAGTATCAACAAGGTGCACAAAATTATATACTTCAACCGAGTAAATACGCACCTAAACCAATGGCATCAGAGCCCTTTGTGATCCTGAGTCTTTTGCACGTTTCGGTGAACATCCTGAACAAGTAGATGGATTAGAATACAGAAGTCTTCGCTCTTATCAGTTGAACCGTAGTTGTGGAAATTATGATTCAGAAAAACACTTGAAAAATAAGAAATATTTCTGACAATAGAAAACTAAAATAGAGGAACCCTAATATAATGCAGGGCAGTTAAAACAGATGTCAATTGCAGTCCGAAATAGATAATTAGGATAGAGTAAATTTTGCATTACACAACATCTTGCTGTTTCTTCACCAATATGAGCTTTATGAATTCAAACAGGACAAGCCCAGTAATTAATATATTTAAACTCTAGATCATGATAATGCTACATTTTTTTGACAAACATGATAACGCTACATATGTCTAAGGGATACCAGACATCATATGCCATCAATACTACGGAAATGAGTTATTGAATGCAATGGAGTAAGGAATTTATAAGCACAGCCCCACCATATAGTTCTTTTTGGAGTGCCATCTTAAGACCGAATCCAACTTTAGTTAATATTTAACCAGAAATACATATTAGAGACATTTCCAATCCAAAACCATCTGAAGCTGAAAGGACATGGTTTTTTATAATTAAAGCCAAGTGAACAAAGAGAAAATGGCAACTGTAGTTCCTATTTCTTCCCAATTCTAATATTTTGCCTTTTGCCTCACATATTTATGCATTTCCCAAAGTTCACCAGAAAATTTTCTTATCTCTTTTATGATGCACTTTTAGTCCAAAGCATGAGTTCTACATCCATACTTCATGCATGTAATGCCTATGATATCGCTCTGTAAGAATTCTCTTACTATCAATAAAATCGAAATGGTTTACCAAAAAAAAGAGCATGAGTTCTACATGGGCCCTATAATATAAGAGTGAGGGGAAGATAATCGCCAGTCCTTTAATCCCCTTTTCTGATTCAAGTATTCCACCAAGGTTTGAAATATGGAAGTATTCTTTAGATAGAGATGTAACACCAAATGCGCCCAAATGCAAAAGAATGAGTGTATCAATTTTGGCTACCTAGACTACAGGTTCCTCATTTCTTAGACTGGAGAGATCAGTAAGGAAAATTAACACAAAACAGGTTTTTCTCATCTAAAAATGTTATAGCCATCAAATAGCATTCAGCTTCAGGATGACATGAATTTTCTGCAGCACAAACGCCACAAACATTGAAAATCTGGAATGCTCCAGCTTCTCAATTTATTTAGATCATGCACCAGTCAATCTTGCTTTAGAAAAAATAGAACAATGATGGATATGGTAATGCATTAGAAATAATCTCTCTTTCTCAGTATTTTTCATCTACAACATACAACATTTCCTCAAGGTCTTTAGCATTAAAGATAAATTCAATCCTGCTAAAAATAACAAGTTATAAATAACTGACAAAAATTCAAATAGCATCAACATCATGAAGAAGCTTACAGTTTAACTGGTAAGCAATGCATACGCAAAGAAAGGAAGAGAACTTACTCCCAAGGAACATCACCAACAAGCATCCAGTCACCATCTTTATCCTCGTATGTGAGAACATACTCCGAACCATGAAGTAGATCCTTCAGCTTGCTTTCACTTAGCTTCTCCCTTCCTGAAGCTCCATGAGATCCATACTGACCTGACATCATGACAGAGCAGCAATAATTTGATTCATGAAAACCAAAACAGACTTTTGTAACATACATTTCAACCATATATCAGAAGCTTGGAACCTATCACATACTAAATTTTGATTTTGCCCACCTATGGTGAAACAACTGAACATCTTTTCGAGGGCAGAAGACAATTCCTGATACGCAGAATAGTTCCTCAAGTCTACTTTCCTTAAATAAGGAGCACCATCCATGCTGACTTTAACAAACAGAGCACCTGGCCCTGCCTTTCCATCAACTTCTTCATTGTTCTTTGAAGTGGTGGCAAGTGAGTTCTTCCTAAATGACTTGATAGGTGGCCAACCCACGACCTGAGCCCTGCAAAAAGATGTAAAATTAGACATCTCTTCTACCCTTATCATTTAGAATTTGAAAGCAAAACTCCCTGCACCTACTTTGCAGCTGGCGCACTACTGCTGTTGTTAGCAGGACTGCTCTGGTGGGGTCTGGTCTCATTTGCTGCACGAGGCCTCTCTTGTACTATCTTTGAGGATCCTGTATCCTTTGCCTTCGCTGATTGAATGCCAAGATTCTCTAACATGGAACCTGGTTTCAGACCCAAGTTTGCAGAGGGTCTCGGTGAGAGAATCACATTTGCCTCTGCATTGGAAAGGAATTTACCCTGCAAGAAGATGGGCAGTTTCCATTTCAGTCCATTCATTGAAATCATTTAAATACCTTCAGGAAACACAGTAACTAGCTTTTTCACCTCTGAGAATCCATCCATAGCATCAGAGAACCCTCTTTTACTACCGGACACAACATTCTTCTGTGTGGGGTAGTGACCATCATTAGAAGGATGCAGGGGGAAGAAGGGTTTCGCATCAAGTTGGGTAGAGCCCAACAGGGAAAGCTCAGGATTCCTTTCGGGAGATTGAGACCCCGGAAGCCCGAGACGCAGTTCTGTGGCCCTCAGATTCAGCCTACTCTTGCTATCACCAGAGACAACAGCAGAGCTATCCACAGAAGAACAGTCAGACAACCCCATGTAGTTGCGCTCTTTCAATTCCATGCCATTTTGGCACACACTTTCAGCAGACGCCGGAGAAGCCAGCAGTGTCACATTGCTCTGACCCTCCTCCTCCGCTGCACCAAGGAGCGGCGGAGACATCAAAATTATTTGCAAGAAAAGCACTCAGTACTGCTCCTAACCTGCACATACTAAATTCCATAAGAAATCACATGTGTTTAACCTCAATCAAACAACTAACAAACTACTAACACAAACAACGCAGCTAGACAACCTACGCGTCACCAGGTTAATGGACTCCTCATCAAAGTTTCTAAAATCTTATTCATTGTAGTGTTTGTCATAAGATTTTGCAAAAAGCTATATAGACAACACTACACAAAAAAAAAAAATTAAAAAAAGTGCAATTTAACGTGATAGCTAGGTTTTGAAGTTTTGAAGTACATCAAGATCTTCCAAGTAGAGAGTATTAACATGGTGTTTTAAAAAAATATAAAAGAAAATATTGTAAAATTATATTGGCATTAGTTGCTTAAGCAAATATCCGCAGCAGAAATCACCTCAAGCCAAAACAACCAGACATAAATAGGAAGTACAAAATCACAGCGCGTGGCTGTTTGATACAGCAAAGATCTAAACAAATTTTAAGCGCTTAATATATGATTCGCTTAAGATGACCAGAATATAGAGGGGGGAAGGGGGGGAAAAAAAAAAGCAAAAAGGACATCTCTACCAAAACTCACTGAAGCATGTAGCGCAAAAATTAAAGTCCAATTAACTGCAGTAAGTAAGTAGTGGAAAATGCAAGTCAAAATATAACATATAAAACCATAATGAGAGAAATTTCTTTTTTCCAGAAAAAAAAAATTGAAAAATAAGTAGTAGCAAATATGCGATAAGCAGAGGTATGAGGAAGCTGAGAAATTAAAAATATGAAAAAAATTATATATAATTCTTCTCTGTTACAGTATACCATAAAACAAACAAGAACCTCTAGTCAAAATTACTTCAGCAGAGAAATCCACTCTACAGCTTCAGGAAACCAGAGGTTTTCGCTATATGGAAACCAAAACCAGCAAAAAAAAAAAAATCCTCCTCGTAGCTAAGAGTAGTAAATGAACCAGAACAAAAACACTAACTGTACAAAAAACATCGTACAAAATTTTTCAAAAAAAAAAAAGAGTAAGAAACAAAGAATAAAATGAGAAAACTGGGTGAAATCCAGAGCAAGTGAGGAACAAAGGTTTACTTACTTTTGACCTGGTTAGAATTCAGGATTTGCAGCCGGAGAAGAGAACTGGATTAGTTGTTAGGCTTTTTTCTTTTGGATTTTGGTTTTAGCAGAGAAGAAAAGAGTACCGGAAAGAACATAGAGAGAGAGAGAGAGAGAGAACTAAGGACCCTCCATTTGGGGACAAAGTAACAAAAGCTTATTTGCTGTCCGATGTGAAACACTATGCATTAAAATAAGCTGCACTCGAAAAAATGAATATGTCTTTTCTTTTCATTAAAGAATTGCTTAGGAACCAAAAAAAATACTATACTGCTAGTATTAATCAAAAACATCTCCCCTGCTAGGAGGCTCCTACGTTATTTAAGTGGATTCTCACAAAGTGTAAAACAACATTAAGGTTGTTTTATTTTTTGAATATTTTGTCTAAGATTTTCTTATGTGGTTGAATTAGACTAGACTTAATAAACTTTTTTTTAAAAGAATGTGCTAGTCGTCAATTTAAAATTGTAACTTTCATATCATATATTGACTTAATATTTAACGAGTGTTTTCTCATAGTACTATAGAAAAAGAAAATTACACATATTGTATATAGATGGTTTAGCAATGGATTTTCATACAATTATATTAACCTTGTAATGTCTTTAATGAGTTATATTATATGACTAAAGGTGTCCAATTCGAGTTCCAATTTTTTTAAAGAATGTGTTCTTATATTGTTAGTCCCTCATCAAAGTGACAAAGATTGACCCATTATTATGTTCCCGTTGTCGGTCTTAAAAATAGTGTTGGAAATTATTTGGTTATTAACTAAGATTAAATAATATTATTCCTAATGAAAACAAGTTCGATAAGAAAAGATTCTGCTTGCAATGGGACATAAAATGAGAAAGCTTTAATAAATCAGCCAAGGAAAATAATTTAATAAATTATCCTTTTTGAAAGAACTGAACACGAGGAATAACAGAGTTTGTTTGTTTATGTATTTTGTAAGCGACACTGTGTTCTATATAATTTGTACTAATATTGACTAGTAATTACGGTTATTAACATTTCTCATGATTATTAAAACCAAGGTAGTATATAGGATTCCTGTTTTTTTTGAAAAAGGCGTTGAAGGTTGTGAAATTGTGTCGTCCACGCTCGCAGCACACGCAAAAGCGCCAACAAACTTTTTCCAGGTGAACTGAAGTGTTCCAATAAAAAAAAAAAAAACACTTTTTTTCTGCTGTGATTAGAGACCCAACCTAACCGCAGTTTTTCTCTCCCCCTACCGGTTTACCCAGTTATCCCCGGGAAAAAGTGAATGTGTATGTATATCCAACCAAGCAGTAAAACAAGCAACTCTTACCTGAAACGGTGAAAGCGAGTTCAAAATAGCCAGCCAGTGGGTGTCTTGTGTAGCACAATGGCACTTCTCACGGTTGGTAGGGTTTGACGTGGTGGGTTCGATCCACGACTCGGGTTGGATTGTATAACCGATCGGCTAACAAGTTTACAACTGTGGTTGGGGTATGTTTTCCTGCCGTCTTCCCCATTTTTAAACTATTTTTTACTTCATGATTCTAAAGAAACTTTTAGGTTATTTTTATAATTTATTTAATAGCTTTAGTTTTTGGTTGAACCTAGTTTTTAATAAGACATCAAATATTCAAATTTATACTTTTTTCTTCCTTAAAAGTACAAAAGTTGGATTTGCATAAATTGTAAACAATTTCTCTTTGAAGGGATGCATTAAGAAATTAAACCTATTTCTTGTAATCTATAGAATAACTTATATAAGCATTGGATATATGTGTACTATGGAGTTGAGTAGATAGTTTAAAAGCCATTAAAAATGCACGTTTAGCTACAAAGGTTAATTTATAAGTTCAAGTGCCTTCCCATTTAATTGAATAAACAAAAAGGAACCAATGCAAGAATTATAAAAGGAATCAAAATGCTTTTTTTTTTTAATGTTTGGACTTTACATTTTGAAATAACTTGAAAATTCATAACACTAGAAGTTTATTTTATCAAAGAACGGCCTCGAAATTTGTCTACACCCAAACATTAATATCCTGGAGGGGAAGTATCTCACGAGTCACGAAACATTGTCGTATTTTACTATAACCCACAGTCACTAAACTGTAAGCATATCCTCAGCGACATGGGATCTGAGTAATTAGTTCTTCAACAATTTGTTTGAACCAAGATTCTAAATTTCCGCTAGAATACAAACCCATCATTTACGTATATCACAGCAGGATCTATTTTCCTTTCTCTGTGAAGCGATGAATTTGGTGGCTGTCAATTTCCTCTCGATGGGGAATTTTTTTTCTTTGAAAAGAGAAAAAAGAAAGATTCCTATTTCTGTCATTATAATTCTTCTTCTGCTATCTTTCACCTAGTTTGTTCTATATTCAATTGTTCATTTTCACGCATTTCAGTTTCACGCAGAAGTAAAGATCCCTCTATCTAACTGTCACAAAGCACTAGAACGACAATCAGGAAGGGAATTTGTTTTTTTGGATGCTAATCAGGAAGGAGAACAAGAAGAAAACAATTTCTTGCAGGAAATTGTACTGAATTCTTACGAGATAGTAGTTACTTTTGGAATATTTAATTGAAACGCTGTAAATCCGTTTACACTTAGATCCTGGAAGAGCATGGAAACAGTCTTTCATAGAGATCACATTTAATTAGATTGATAAAAAAAAAAAACGCCCACAGAATTTTCCTATTGATTACCAAAATTATATATATTTCAAAACATTCTCATAAAATATATATATGCAGAAAATTCTCATGGGAGATTTACCTACCAAATCTAGGTGTGCGCGACTCAGATCCGGATTGGTCGGGGCAAAACTATAATGGATGGGAACCGAAAAAAAAGAGAATTATATATATTTCTATGGAAAGAATAATGTTACTGAATGGATTTGAATGTATACGCATCAGAATGCACATCTAGAGGTAATACAGTTTGCATATATGGTCTTATTATTTGCGTAAAGCATTTGGCAACTTTTTTACGTCTTATGCAAATGTCAACGTTAAACCAATGTCAAGCCGAGCAGTGGGAATTAAGTGATTGACCACCTCCCAACAAATATGTTTTCCCTACTATTCCCTGGAATTTTGGTTTTGGTTTTATCTTAATTATGATTAATATAATAAGAAAAAAAAGGGTGGGGAAACTATCGGCTTCAAGCACCACTTCTTATATAGTGATCAAATTTTCTCGTGACAGAAGTTTAACTATGGCTAAAATTCAGTTGAAGAAATTGTATTGATGCTCTTCACATCATTCATGGTGGTAAATTTGTATTCCCGAAAGCATTGCATCATTCTTGAAAGAATAACAATTAGTTTAATTAGGTAAAATTTCCTTCCAGAATGTGAACCTCCCATTACCGTCGTCTTTCCGCTCTTGTAGACTCATAGGTTGCCCTTTTTGCTCATCGACGACAATCATGTACAACGTTGTGCCTCTCGGTAGGCTTGTCTTTTAAAAATGATTCTTAACAATCAAAAGTGGGATTGGGATTAGGATGTGTCCATAACCATTATTCATCATCATCTTCAAGTCCTTAATATTGTTTCTTTTCCATTTTTCCAGAGCAACATATTCTCTCCTAGCCTGGTTAAATACAAAAGGATAGGACCCCAGATCTGTCTCTACACAAATATCTATTAGATGATCCCAGTAAGAATGTGGGAAACTTTTAAAACCCCACCCTAGCATAATCAATGCCGGGTTTGACTTTTTCTGGAAAATTCCGAAATAGAAATAGCTGTAAAATTGGGACATGGACAAATAGTACAACTAGCAAATTGCTTTATGTGCGTACTTTATGCACAAGAAAATTTGTACACATTACTGGTAATAGTAAATGGGCGTGACACTCAAAATTAGGATCCATAAAATTGGCATAATGAGCGTGTGAAAGAAGGATGTCCCCCTTGTTTAGCCAAGAGTAACAAGTTCAACTACCGCACTCAACCAGTATTTAGTACAAACCAAGGAGCCTAAATAAAGGAGGAGATTCCTATCCACCCAAATCACAATTTGCCTCCATCCTATCCTAGTGCATGCAAGTCCTTCAAAATTTTTCTTTTTGGTAAGACAAATCATTTAAATTTTAGACGTACAGCAAGCAAAAAAAGAAAAAAAATAGACGCTCCCGACTCACATGAGTGACCCGAAGTGGGGATCCCACCATCATGTCACTACACTGGCTGGCTTGTGTACTGTAGGCCACAACAAATTACTGGGGTCCATTAGTAGCACTTGGAAGGGTAATTAATTATGGTAATCCAAAAGCATAATTTTCCACTTTTTCTTCCCCACTCTTTTCCAAAAAAAAAAAAACACACAAAAAAGGGAAAAAACGGCAAAGCAGGGGAGGGCAAGAAGGGAATAAGAAATAAAGTTGGGGGAGGGAAGAGTCAATACATGAATATACGTGGAGAGATATAAATAAAGAGAGAGAGAGGGGGAGGGGGACAGGGAAAAACAGGGTGAAGCGAAATGATGTAGCGGGGGACAAGAAAGCGGCTTTTAATTTAGGTTTGCCGGGTACAGAACGCGACATATAACTCCCTCCCCCTCCCTCTTCTCCCATTGAATTCTTCCCAACGCGCAACGCACCCCTACCCTCTTTCACTTCCCTGTGTCGTTTGCAATCCCCACCCCCATTTCGTTTCTTTCCCCTCTTTTGGGCTTAAGCAAGTGTCCAACAATGTTTCCCTTCCCCTGCCCTGCCCCAGTTGTTCAAAACACACAAGAAAAAGAAGTACAAAGAATAATTTCATTGTTCCTTTTCGTAAATAAAATTACAGGTAAGAAGATAAATATATTTTCATTTATCAGGAGCCCACGGGCACTCCGCACTCCTTTGCACCTGTAAAAATAAGACATACAATAATATTGTTATTGAAGTGATTTTCCAACAACTACCCCAATAGAAAAATCCAAGTCAATTTTTCACACCGAATGGTTATGAGTTTAATCATGACCTTACAGCACAATTATATGATCCAAAACTTGAAGAGTAAGGCACAGCATAAGATATTGTGAGGTTGTCGCATATATTAACATATATCCCCGAAAATCTTGGTTCATGAGGAAAATGCGGCTGAGTGTGATCTATTAATATGATTAGTTGTTGGTTTTATCTAAATGGTTGTCACACTCCAACGAATACTAATGTATCTTTAAGATGACACTTAATTAGACCACCACAATTTTACTGTTAAAGAGTTCAAACCACCCAAAAACAAGAAAGAATTATAATTTCCGGTTATAATACATACATGGATGATCATCCTTCAATTTCGTGTAGTGTATTAATCTTCTGCCATTTGTTCATCTCTTAAATGTATGAGACACTATTTAAAACAAGATACATCGAGATTTCATTACTCACATCACATGAAGGACACTTATTATAGAGCATTTTGTAAAACCACGACAAGAACAAGAACAAGAACAACTCATCGATGACATGAGGGATTCCTAAATTCCGGAGGATCTAGAAGCGGGGACCCTATAGGTAGAGCTAATCCAGGCAACCCCAATTAAGAGAATGATGGCAAATTGTGGCTAATTCATATTTCCTTCCATGCATGATTTTGGCTTTTTGGGGGGAGCATCCGAATCTTGATTGCATCAGGAAATCAGTTGCATGGCTTCAAAATTAAGGAGTAATAATTATGATAAAAATAAAAACTGAAGCACACGCGCATAAAATTAGCCTGACCCAGAAGGAAAAAACAGAGGGAGTTTCACTGCACTCAGATATTTGTTGTTGGTGGAGATTGGAAGGAAAAAGAGATTTTAGGAACCGTATCATTTAACTGCCACCACCTTTGCACGCTTTGCCCTTAAAAACTACTACTTATATAATCGCACAACATATGCAATTGCATACACCACTATCTTCTTTTCTTCGTGCTTTTGATTTGGTATCATCAAGTCAAATATATATCACCGCCAACCTCTCGTTTCTCTTTTCTTTTTTTTTCTTCTTCTTCTTCTTCAGTCCACTTTTTACCCTACGTCATCCAAACGCCATCACTACATATAATGCATCGTAAGCAAATTAATTAGCCCGCTTGCACATCCCATTGAATAGTGTATTTGGTTTGATCTTTGGACTGTTTGTGGAAATGAAATGAATTCAGCAACTTGGACTGATTTAAAGTACCATCTTCGTCCATCAAAGGATAGAATGGCATTTCT
The DNA here is from genome assembly GCA_028386065.3 of Turnera subulata. Taxonomy (NCBI): domain Eukaryota; kingdom Viridiplantae; phylum Streptophyta; class Magnoliopsida; order Malpighiales; family Passifloraceae; genus Turnera; species Turnera subulata. The sequence goes on along the minus strand of JAKUCV010004014.1, from coordinate 45,084 downwards.
TGCAGTGAGTGAAAACATTATCATTAATGTTATCGATTGCTAGCTCACATGAATTCATGAGGACCACCAGGGAAAAAAATTAACTATGGTGTTAAAGAGGTTTCAAGTAGTATGTTGACTTGAAATATTTCAACCAACCAAAATTTACTTACATATATGGTGGTCGATTATTTATTTTTATTTTATTTTTAAGGAGTTTTGCTGTATAATGTTATATTATTACTGACTGTTTATGCTAAAAAAAGTTATATTATTTGTGAAAATAGACCAAATCAATATATGATATAATATAAGGTTTCGAACAAAAAAAAAATGGTACAAGGTTGGACAGTGAGCACCGAGCAATGAGCATCATATTCGAGCCGTGACCATTTTTTCTTTATGGTCTCCAAATTTTTCACTTGCATGATAAAGAATAAGTGTCCCACGTCGTGGCCCATGGCATTGGACCATGGAGATGCTCCAATTGCTGGCCTGGCCTTTTTTGGAGTTATTAAATGAGAATATCTATTATTGTTTTTGCAAAAACTAAAAGTAATTCGGGGATTAAATGCGACAAATTAATGAAATTTTCAGCCGGGGCAAGTAGTCAATCAATAATGGCGACCTTGGTTTGGTGCAAATTCTCTATCCATTGAATGCAGGGTGGTTTGCTGCCCTTCTTCTTCTTCGTCTCTGGTTATTTAAATAAATAAATGTGTTTGCTGGCTGACACTTTAACGTCAAAGCATGTGATAGGGAGGGAGACTAATTAAAATGTGGACATGTCTGGCTTGAACCGAGAAAGTGACGAGTTAGGCAGTCTCTTTCGCAGGCCCATCTATTGCATGCACACGGGTGAATTATGAGATGCTGAAAACTACGTCCAGCAAATATTTTATTGGCTCTTTCAGCTTCATTTCAACAACTTTGACAACTTCTTCACGAATTTCAACGATGCTGCTGCTCCTTTCAAGCATTGAACTGAGTTGAATGACAGCAATCGCCATGAACCATGATCTTTCTCTTTCGAATTCGCTGCTTCTGAATCCAAATTCTCCATGATTTTGTTTGTACAAACGGACTGTAGCTAAGCTAGACGCAGCAAACATTTCGGGCAATCCCTTGTATTGTATGTATTGAATGCATTTAGTAGAAAATTAAAAAAAAAAGCTATTATGCTCACTTCTTACTAAGGCCTTATATATCTTCTTTAATGACATCATAATGATTAGTGATTCCCTCCTCCTTTTAGTGAATAGATTTTCTTATCTTTATTTGTTTTTGGTGAAAAATTTCTTATGTTTATTAATTAAGCTGAAAAGTTGCCGAAAGTCTGTTCAAAGTCATTATTGTGAGTTATTGTGATTTGTTTGATCCAACGTAAATTTATTGAGGTATCTTTCTTTTTGTTTGGTTGATGACAAAAATGAAAGAGAAAAACTAAAAGATATGCACGAATTCGGAGTATATAACTAATGGTGATGATAAATTGCTAATTACATGACAATCCCTAGCATGCATGCATTCAATCAATTATGATGTTAAAAAGACAGATATATTAAAAAAAAATTACGTAAAATAACTAAAAAAGTTGCAAGCTTGCATAAGAACAGATTAATCATATTCTCAATTGTTTTACCTTCTTTCCAAACAAAGTGATAGATTTTGATTGTTGCCTAATCTAGTGAAAATTGGGTGGATTAGTTTTTCACTCAATTATCTAGATTAGATTTTAATTATCCTCCTTAGTTATCTTTTCTAGTTATCTATCTAAATTAGAACTTAATTATCTAGATTAGGTCTTAGCTATCTTTATCTATTTTTAAGTCTACAGGATATTGTTAGTTTCCTAATTTCTAGATTAAGCTGTTAGTTTTGTAGCTTATATAAAAGGCATTACATTCCAGTGAAATAACCATCCAAGCATTCAAGCATTTCATTCATTTCTCTCTGAGTGTTTTGGGAGAGTATTCTCTCAATTTTACTTTGATGTCTAGTTAATAGTTTTTGTGAATTTTTCTATTTTCCTCAGCTTAGGTTCTACGTAACCTGCCTGTGCAAGTGAGTCTTGCTCAGTCTAACCACAGTCTGCCTATGTGACATGGTTGGTAATGTGAAAGGTTAGTGCTTAGTACTGCGCATAGTTCAACAATCTGGTAGTGGAGCATTGTTCATGTTGTGATAGCGAAACTTTGTTCAACAATCTGGTAGCGGAGCAGGTCCTTCTTTAGGAAATCACGTAGAGGTGTTTTGTGAGAATCTTCTATCCATACAATGACCGACCTTCAAGTTATCGGCGCAATGGAGAAGCTCAGCAACAACAACTACAGTACGTGGTCAACTTGCATGATGTCCTACTTGCAAGGACAAGACCTGCGGGAAGTGGTCAATGATACCGAGATAGCATAACTGAGAGATACAAATGGAGAGTTGCGGAAGAAGAAGATTAAAGTGGACAAGGTAATGTTCGCTTTGAAGACAACAGTAGGAAAGAAAGTGCTGCAATGCATATAGAAAGCTGAAACTCCGAAAGAAGCTTGGGGTACACTTGTCAGTCAGTTCTCTAAAAAGATTGATACGAAGCTTCAACTTTTAGAGAACGAGTTGTTGTCAGTGACACAAGGCAACATGACAATAGCACAATACTTTCACAAAGTAAAGTTCTTGTGCCGTGAGATTTCGAAGTTGGATCAAGAAGCATCTATCGGCGATTCCAGGATGAAGCGAATTCTTATCCATGGTTTAAGGCTAGAATTTAGAAGCTTTATTGCTGCTGTACAAGGTTGGCCAACACAACCATCACTTGAGGAATTTGTGAATTTGCTACCCGATCAAGAAGACTTAGCTAAGCAAATGGGAGGAGTCTCACTGAAGAATGAAGAAGAGGCACTCTATGCAAAGAAAAGCAAGTGAATTCCAAGTAGCATGATGGTGATGGATCCAAGAAGAATGGTGACAAGTTTAAAGGTCATCATGGTGAAACGAGCACTCGGGAAGGAGGCTCGAAGAACTATTCCTGTGGAAGGAGGTTCGAAGGACAGTGTTACAACTGTAACAAGAAAGGACACATGGCGAAAGACTGTTGGTCTAAGAAGAAAGCCTTGAAGAGCAATTCTGCCACATTCAAAGATGAAGAAGAATGGGATGCTGAAGCATTATTTGCTACAGAAGATGAAGATTTTGCATTTACGGCAACAACACATAATCAAACTGATTATGAGAATGACTGGATTATTGATTCAGGTTGTTCAAATCATATGACAGGTGACAAAGCCAAGCTGCAGGATTTGTCAGAATACACAAGTAGTCGTGTGGTGGTGATAGCAAACAACTCCAAGTTACCAATAGCCCATGTTGGTAACATGACTTTTTCTCCCCAGTATGGTGATGCTGAAGTGCCGCTCCAAAATGTCTATCATGTATTAGGCATGAAGAAGAATCTCCAATCAGTATCACGGTTAACATCTTCTGGTCATTTTGTCCTATTTAGCCCACAAGATGTTAAGGTATATCGAGGTCTGAAGGTGAAGGAAGATCCGATGATGAAAGGACGAAGACTGGAGTCAATTTACTTGATGTCCGCGGAAATGACATATGTAGACAAGACAAAAAGAAACGAAACAACAGAGTTGTGGCATATACGGTTGAGTCACGTTAGATATTCCAAGCTAGATGTTATAATACAGAAGTTAATGCTGAAAGGGCTTCCACAGCTTGAAGTCAGAAAGGATGTTGTGTGCGCAGGCTGTCAATACAAGAAGGCACACTAGTTGTTGTATGAAGATTCGGAGTTCAAAGCAAAGGAACCATTAGAGTTGGTTCATTCTGATATATTTAGACCTGTGAAGCAATCCTCGATCAGTGGGATGAGCTATATAGTGACCTTCATTGATGACTACTCAAGACATGTTTGGGTTCATTTTATGAAGAAGAAGTCTGAAACTCTTTCAAAGTTTAAAGAGTTTAAAGAGATGGTTGAAGTAGAGTTGAGCAGCAAGATCCGTTGTTTTGGTACTGACAACGGAGGAGAGTATACCTCAGAGGAGTTTTTAAACTTCCTTTAAGGGTGTCAAGTACGCCATCAATTTACGTGTGCCAACACTCCATAAAAGAATGGTGTTGCAGAAAGGAAAAATAGACACTTGGCTGAAGCCTGCCGAAGTATGCTTCATGCTAAAAGTGTTTCTGGACCTTTTTGGCAGAAGCAATGAAGACTGCAACTTTTGTGTTCAATAGGCTTCCTCAACAAAAGTTGGATTTTCTCTCACCGTTTGAGAAACTATTGAAAAAAAGCCTATTGTTAGCTACTTTTGAGTGTTTGGTTGTGTCTGTTATGTATATGTACCTAACCATTTATGCAGCAGGATGAACAAGAAGGTTGTGCAGTGTATCTTTGTAGGATACGACAGTCAGAGAAAAGGATGGGGATGTTGTGATCCAACTACTAGGAAATGTTATACATCCCGAAATTTAGTGTTCGGTGAAGCGTCTGTATGGTGGTCCTCAAATAAGAACGCACTGCCAGATTCAGATAGTCTAAAAGAGATAGTGGAGTCGTCTTAAGTTCAACTAAGCTTAGGAGAAGCTGAAGTTTTAGAAGATGGTGTAGTTGTAGCTCAAAACACTTGGTGAACAAGTGTGCACTAAAGGCCAAATGAAGAAGTTAGACCGCAAGAAGAAGGTGAGCCAAATGGAGATAGCGAGCCGAGTGGAGGAGGCGAGCTGAGTGCAGCTGAGCATGAAGAAGGTGAGCCAAGTGGAGATAGCGAGTCAAGTGAAGAAGGCGAGTTAATTGCAGCTGAATCGCCAGCTCAACTGAGAAGATCAGTGAGACCTAAGAAATTGAATCCCAAGTATGCCAATGCTGCTGTTATTGAAGATGTGAAAGAAATTGAGACTTTTGAAGAAGCATCTTTGAGTTCAAGATAAATTAAGGCTATGCAAGAGGAACTTACAGCATTGGATCATAACCAGACTTAGGAGCTTGTGCCACAACCAGGAGGAGTAAAGGCTATTTCTTGCAAATGGGTTTATAAGATAAAACGTCACACAGATGGATCGATTAAGAGGCACAAGGCTCGTTTGGTAGCTCGAGGATTCTCTCAACAGTATGGACTAGACTTTGATGAAACGTTTAGTCCAGTCCCAAAGCTTACAACTGTGCGAGTTTTACTAGCACTTGCAGCTAGTAAGAAATGGAACCTATGGCAGATGGACGTAAAGAATGCATTTTTGAACGGGGAGTTAGATCGGGAGATCTACATGAATCAACCAAAGGGTTTCGAGAGTCAAGATCTTCCTAAGTATGTGTGTAAACTCCGAAAGGCTCTCTATGGATTAAAACAAGTACCAAGGATGTGGTATGGTAAAATTACTGAGTTTTTAGTCCATAGTGGTTATTCTGTGACAACTGCAGATTCTAGCTTGTTTGTTAAAGCTACTAGAGGAAAGTTAGTTACATTCCTTGTCTATATGGATGATTTAATCCTCACAGGAGATGGTGACGAGGAAATTCTCCAAACAAAGCAGAATTTATCGGTTCACTTCCAGATGAAAGAACTTGGGCTGCTTAAGCACTTTTTTGTCTTGAAATTGACTATATACAAGAAAGTATCTTTCTTCATCAGCAAAAATATTGCAAAAATTTGCTAAAGATATTTGGAATACACTATTGCAAACCTATATCGACATCTATAGAGCCGAATGCTAAGTTGTGTGCTCATGAGGGAAAAAATTTGGAAGAAGTAACGATGTATCGTCAATTGGTGGGTAGTTTGATATATTTGGCTCAAATAAGACCAGACATCTCCTATACGGCCAGTGTGGTGAGTCAGTATATGCAAAACCCAAAGAAGCCTCATTTGGAAGAAGTTAGAAGAATTTTGAGATATGTCAAGGGTACACTTGGCAATGGAGTTCTGAACAAGAGAGGTGAAGATTGCAAGTTAGTTGGCTATTGTGATGTTGACTATGCAAGTGACCATAATACCCGACGTTCAACTACTGGGTATGTTTTTAAACTCGGGTCTGGAGTAGTTTCCTGGTGTAGTAAAAGACAACCAATAGTGTCTTTATCCATAACAGAAGCAGAATATCGAGCTACAACAATGGCAGGTCAAGAGAGCACTTGGCTTGTGCAGTTGTTGAAGGATTTGCATCAGTCAATTGAGTATGTAATTTTTTTGTATTGTGATAATCAATCAGCAATACGTTTGGCTGAGAATCCCGTCTTTCATATAAGAACTAAACATGTGGAAGTTCATTCTCACTTTATCAGGGAAAAGATCCTTGAAGAAGAAGTGGAGCTGAGGCAGGTGAAGACTGAAGATCAAGTCACATATGTGTTCACAAAAGGCTTGGGTGGTAACAAATTTGAATGCTTTTATCGTTAGCTGGCATGGTGAAAAGAACGGGAGTTGGTGTTGAGGGGGAGTGTTAAATATCCAACACCAATTGGATAGGTTTTCATTGTTACCTAATCTAGTGAAAATTAGGTGGATTAGTTTTTCACTTAATTATCTAGAATAGATCTTAATTATCCTTCTTAGTTATCTTTTCTAGTTATCTATTTAGAAAAGAACTTAATTATCTAAATTAGGTCTTAGTTATCTTTATCTATTTTCAAGTCTACAGGATGTTGTTAGTTTTCTAAGTTCTAGGTTAAGTAGTTAGTTTTGTAGCCTATATAAAGGCCTTACATTCCAGTAAAATAACCATCCCAAGCATTCAATCTTTTCTCTCATTTCTCTCTGAGTATTCTGGGAAAGTATTATCTCAATTTTACTTTGTTGTCTAGTTAGTAGTTTCTATGAGGTTTTCTATTTTCCTCAGCTCAAGTTCTACGCAACGTGCCTGTGCAAGTGAGTCTTGCTCAGTCTAAGCACAGTCTGGCTGTGTGACGAGGTTGGTAGTGTGAAAGGTTAGTGCTTAGTGCTGCGCATAGTTCAACAATCTGGTAGTGGAGCATTGTTCACGTTGTGGTAGCAGAACTTTGTTCAGCATCTATATGAATAAATATTGTCTTGTCGAAAAGGATCAACATAATCCAATGTTAATGTGTTGTAAAGTAATAAAAATTACTCCAAATAATAATTTAAAACTCATTAGAAATTAAAAAATAAATGTGCACTTAGAAAAACTTGAATGTATAGTAGAACAATCAAGAATGGTAAGTTCTTCTGAAAATTTAAAAATAAATGTGCACTTAGAAAAACTTGAATGTATAGTAGAACAATCAAGAAGAATAAGTTTAAGATAAATGCATAATTTAAGGATCGCATTATTTCAATTGTCCATTTTTAGAATCTGTATTAATTTTTCACCCTTTTATGGTGCTAATATTATTATATAGTGTCTTTTATTGTGGGCCTGAGTTAGCCATAGAGTTGACATGGATTGTCCGGTCAAAAAGTGTATTAAACGCGCTTTAATTTACTGACACGTCGCCGCTATAATTTACTGACACGTGGTGACGTGTGAGCGCGTGTTGGTCACACGTTGTCACTTGTGGGATCCACATCCAAAATTTTCCTCTAAATCGAATTTGCTTTAGATTATGAATTCAGTATTTTTATTTAACAAATTCATGGTTTGATATTGGATCGATTGCTAACATGTTTTGAGTGAAAATTAGGAAAAAAATAAAAAATGACCCAAAAATCTATTGCAATGGAGGGATGAAAAATATTATTAGTCTAAAAGAAATCTTACATCATAAAATCAACAGCAGAGAGGTATAATAAATAATGTTTTTATGCTTAAGAAAATGAAGCTGTTAGAGGATGACTGTTGGCCCAGTGCCTAAGAGGGGAGGGGTGAATTAGGCTTTGAAATTTTTCGGACAGAAGATATTTGGTTTTTGTGATACAAAATCTTGATAGCGCTTCTGTGAGTCTTTTGAAGTAAGAATGTGAGTAAGGGGAGTAAGAGAGAATGAACACAGGTGATTTATAGTGGTTTTCCCTCACCAGGTACTCCACTACTTAAAGGTTCCTCCCTTTAGGATTTCAAACACTCACTATGCCTTAGGTTTTTGGGGGTTCAACCTTAACCTTTACAAACACAAGCTTTTTTAGGCTAAGCTCAAACCTTTACAAGCTTTTCACAGGCTAAGCTCTAACCTATCCTCAAATCTAATCCTAGACTTGAGTACCCAATAAATTTAATCCAAGACTTGCTTACAAATTACTCTTTGAATCTATTTTGCAATGTAAGCAGAAAAACCAAATCTGATACCAAAATTTCAAGCACAGGTATACACTCAAATTTTACACAATAGCTAGGATAATCTTCCAGAGGTATAATGGTCCCTCTTTATAGAATCTGAGTTGGGGGGAAAGCAACTGCAACGGTTCTCTGAACTTCTAGTTGACTTCAGTTCATTAAAGCTTCAGTTTGGTACCGTTGTGCCTTGTCAACTCCTTAGTTGCAAAGTATTACCAAATCTTGAAAGTTTGGACCACCTTCTTGAGTTGAGTAGGAGTTAGGTGGTAAAATCATCTGCACTTCCATAAAGTGTTCTCTCTTACTTGTTCACCAATTCAAACCATTGGAAGTGGGTTTTAATTGCTTGGAGGACCACACACAACTTGCGGTTGAAAGTGACAACTCGCAGATATGGTTGCAACAAAAATCATCTGGCGTGTTTCTGAGATATGGTTTTTAACAAAAAATCATAATTCCTCCTGTAAGCTAAAATCAACACAAGAAAAGCTCAAAGCAATCTTGTAATTTGTTAGTCATCAAAACCAATTATACACCATGACTAAATATGGTTAATTCACTAATTAATATTAAGAGGTGATTAACCCAATTTTTAGTCAACATTAATCTTATCAGCGAATCTCATTATTGTCGAGATTAATTTTTCAGAATAAATTTAAGATTGCAAATTGAAAAAAGTGAAATAATACTTTTTAACTGTAAATTCTTTTTAGCATAACCATAAGATATATAATAAATTCCATATGTGGTCATATAACCTCTTAATTAATTTTTTTTCTACTTTCATTTGCATGATTGCATTTAAAGGTACTTAAAAAATTTTTCATGTTATTTTGATCTTTCAATTACAAAAAATTTGCAAACATTACTTTTAATTACCATGGTGAGAAATGAAAAATATATTGTGTAGGTCTCTCATGCAAATTTTATTTTTGTTAGAAATAAATACAAGTATATGTTTCATTCTAATATATAGTTTCTAAATATTTAATTAACAATATAGATAAAGTTATCGTTGATGCTTTTTTATTTTTTTTTGTCGAAGTTGATGCTGATGTTGTAGTATTAGAATGAGAGGGAATGGAAAGAATTATATTAAAATTAGCACCATAAAAAAATATATATTTTAAAGTGATAATTAGAGTTTGACAATGAAAATAATCATTATTGATAAAGAATAACAATATCAACCAAGTTTTAATCTTATGCAGTGATTGTGAAATATTGAAAAACTAATATTTTAACACATTATATAAGAATGTGCAATATCAAAAGTCTACACAACTTCACATAGAATAAATACCATTAACAGTTAAATATAATAAAAAATATATGACTAATTCATCATTGGACTTCATTATTACTCTTTACAAGAACAAATAATATATTGCCTACATCACATATGGCAATGGACAAAAAATAAATAAAGTTTTTATATTTGGCCATGGCTAGAGCAAAATGCTTGTGTACATTTTAATAATATTTTTTAATAGAACAAAAAATTTGGAAGATAGGTACAGTTCACAAATAACAAACACATATTATAATGTGAAGATTGACTTGTAAAGTTAACCTATTACATTTAGACGAAATCAGTTCAACCATCAATTTTACGCGCAGAAATTTTCTTTTAAAAATAGCGGAGCTATTATCTTCCTTTGGTAGACTCAGTATATTATCATTTACTCCAAAAATCTGATTCATATAATTTCACTCCATCCATCCCTTTTCCTGAGTTAGGCTTCGCCATATTAAATACTTTTAGCACAAACTATTATATTTACAAGTATTCAAAACCTTTGGATATGGATACAGACGGGGTCCAGTCCACATAGATATATCATACGTCGGTCATGATTGGACATGTGAGGATGGGCTCGATGATCAGGTTGGCAATGAAATTATTAGGCTTAAGCCCCAACCTAACCAACGAATTTCCTATGATGCTTCTGATGTATCAAGGAGTCCATAAGTTAATTTTTTTTTTTGTCTGAAAGGAGTCCATAAGTTAATTAAGACATATACTGAAGAGAAAGGAATCTATAAGACTTCAACATATTCCGGTATTAAACGAGCTGGGGTTTGATAAAAGAGAATAAGAATTCGACTATTTACAAAGTATTATAGAGGAATTCACCAAGAAAAGAGGAAGTAATACATAGGAAGAGGCCTTGAAATATTCGTTCGTCACTTAGAACAGAATTTAAATAAAAACTGCAAATTGAATATTGGCACCTCAAATATCAAAATAAGGAAAAAATATTTCTTCTCACCTTGTTTTTGAATCACTATCCGTGTGCATGTAGTTCAAAACATTTATTGGAAGCTTTCGAGTCAATACTAGAAATGGAAAAAAAATATATTAGATTTCAGGACTATAATCAAATATATATGTACATTCAAAGAAAATAAAAGATATGCATAAAAAACGAAGGTTGAAGTGGTTTGGATTTTTTTTTAATTCTTTCTTTCTTTTTTTTTTTATCTAAAAATGAAAGCGAACACTTGGCGCATTTTCCACCTAAGAATTAACAACCTCTATTTCCAATCCGAGGAATGATTAGATGTCACTGGAAAATATCCATAAAAAACTTTTAGCTTTTTCACAAAACTATTTGTTTTAGGGGTTCCTGCGCTGACATGGAACCCATTATGCGTGGGCCTTCCACTATCAACCCCATAGTTTTTGTTTAAGTAAAAACAACTCACTAATAAGCTTATCCTGAGTGATGGAGGATGGAATAATTTTCCTTTAGGAGGGATGAAAAAGTTAAAAGCACATCTTTTTCTTAAACGGCAAAATTCCAGCATTGAGTCTCTTATTTGCAACTTGCATGTCCCTAAATATAAGCACAGTAAAGCCATGCAACTATGTTTCGTCATTCTGGATTATAGGCATTTAAAATGAGGAAAAAGGGAAAAGCTAACCAGTAAAATTCCTTCCGATTTGAAGAATCAAGGCACTAAACTTTCACTATTTCTTTTTTTTTAACATCAAATTTTTACTGATTCTATATGATGCTCAAACTATACTAACTGCTGTGCTGAATAATGACATTAGAGCCACAGAAGGGATCCCGATAAAGTAAGGAAATTTCCAGTGACATCTAATCATATAAAACCCAAAGAAGGAAAAGAGTACGTACGTATGAGGGTTAAAAATACTCCATTGCCTCACATCTTAAATACTCTAGCTACTTTTCTTTCTTTTCATTTTGTTTTTATGTATGTTCAACGCATACTCTATAGTCTATATGCTCTTTTAGTCTTTCAGTAGGTGCCACTACACTTGGTGTCAGTCTCTTTTCTCAGGCATAAATATCTTCTCATTTTTTTTGACAGATACATAAATATCTTATCTTACCACTATAAGGACAAGATATTTGATTCAATCCATAATCTTACACATAGACTAGAACAACTATCATATTCACTTTCAGTTCATTAATAATTAGAGTGATTCTATGATGCTCAACTATGAAAATTTTAATCTAGACAAGATTCTTCTGCATTTCAAGGTACTTTTCAATCCTTCCATGTCAAACTTTAAAAGTTCATCAACTTCTGCAGCCAACATGTTTTTTTATATATATTTTTTTGGATTTACTGCATATCTTTTTGATGCATATTTATGACATCTTCCTAAATTTAGATTGGTCATCGTGTATCCCTATCGTAGCTAAGTCGTCGTCTATCTTCAAAGAACATTAACAAGTCTAGACTAATTGGAATTGAGACATGATAAAAATTATGAAGATTGGTGCCTCTCATCCATAAGGGCAATTTCAGAATTTGAACTTCTGCTGCTTTGCAAGGGTTGCAAGGGATTTTGTGAGGGATTTTTGCCCTTCACAATTGCAACGAAATTTGCAAGGAATTTCTTGGTAATAGGTGGTATTATGTGGGATTTTGTGAGGGAATTACTCCGACCGGGGTAAAGATTTTATATCGTTGTGAGGACAGGGTACAAACATCATCTTATTTCAAATACTGAAGTCGTGATGAATAAGTTTCCTAAGGTGCTCTGCAGATATATTGCATATTCTTCTGAATAATTTTATAACATTAGTCCCAAAAATAAATTTGTTTGCTGCGAAATTTTTTATCCAAGTTCTAGTACGTATCTTCCACTTCTTCTCAATAGCTTCGAAAGTTTTGGCCAAAAGGAAAATTGCTTCAAAATCAAACGTATCTTGTTTTGCGTAAAAATTAATCGTATCCCACTCACATATATATTATCACATATGCTCCATGTTTTTTACAAAAAGAAATAAGAAAAAGAAAGAAGGCGTATAATGCGGGCATGATCATTACATATAGATTCAACTAGATTTAACGAAAGACTTTCTATCATTAAACGCATTAAACCATAGGCGATAATCTATGTGCTGGAAGGCACCATATTTGTTAAAAGTTGAGTCTATTCTATTCTGTATATTTCTATTTGAATCGGAGCGTCACCAAAAAAAAAAAAAAGAAACAGTTTAAAACTTAATCCAGGAGTAGTGCTTGAATATTGATAATATAAATATATATATACATTTGTTTTGAGGGAAAAAGAAAACTAATCTAATACAGAGGCTCCGGAAAAGGATGACTGCTTCTCCACCTTCACTGTAATCATCTGAATCCGCAAATGCTCACATGGACAAGCCATTGCTATAAACTTGGGAACCTCGTCTCCTGGCATTATAACCAGCCGGCTATCGCCTTCATCTTGCTTTGAATTCTGTTTGAAAGTTCAAATATAAGCACGCCAAATAGTAAAAAGAACTAACCAAGTTATATAGAGTACTTCAATTCATTTTTATGACTTTATTAGAAATGATCGAGTGGCTTTGCAATTCTTGACCCCTTATCTTTCCCGTCTCTTGTTACGCTCACCCGCGCTATATACTTAGGTCGACCCGGATTAGTGAGGGCAAAGCTCTAAATATTTCATAAAAAAGAAGAAAAGAGAGAGGGAGGAGAGGGAAGGATGTGTGATATATTACCATATGAGGAGGTGTAGATTTGTAGGGTGAATCGAAGTCTGCTTCAATATCTAAGTCAACTGAAGCTCCACAGAAGGCTCTTAGCCTGTCCCAATATATGCAGCAAGCGAACAACCCACCCATGCAAAACAACACGAGGAATAAGAGAGTTAAGCCTAAAGGAAACCCTATGGCCGGTCGAGTTGGGTCTTCATCCTCCATTATCTTCTCTTCTCTTCAATGTCTGGCACTTTATTACTATATATCTTCAATGCCCAGAAACAAGAAAAAAATAAACACAGAAGAGCCAAGAAAGGCCACGCATATAAGTTTGGTGATGATGGGTCTTTGCTGGTATTGCTCTGTGGCAATTTATTGAGTTTGGAGTGGTTGCCGATTGGGTACATTGTTAGTGTACGCTTTAGTACGGAAGGGGTCCACTCTCCACTTGGATAGCCGTGTAGGCGTGGTTTTTTTTTTTCCAAAAAAAACAGAAAATGTTTTGCAGATATTTTTGCTGGTGGAAGTCATTAGTACTAAAATAGTAAAATGTCTTGTTAATGGTGTTATATATACAGATACAGTCACAATGACTCGTTTCTGATCATAAGACATTCTAAAACGAACATCTCATCTTTAATCGGTTAATTAGCAGTTATAATAACTAGAGGATGCCAAGAAAAACTTATTCGTCTAAGTATATTTTGTGACTTTGTGTCTTTAAACAATCTTAGTTTTGATGTGGCTTTCAAAATAGAGGATACATAAAAAACAATATAGGTTCTATTTCTTTCACATTGATAGATGGAAATCATACATACATGAACATTTGGTTGGTGGCTTTTACAAATTAATTTCTTACTTCATGCTAGGCAAGGAACTCTCTAGACTGAATTACAATTTTTCCATCTTTCAGACACAAAAACAAAAATATTGTGGCTTTTACATTGGTGTTTGACCATCGTAACTGATGTGGTCATCCAGAAATTAAATGAATCTGGGTGCAAATTACAAAATCAAAATCAATTTTGGACGGGTTGCTCACTTATCAACGGTTAATTTGTTTATACTATATATGCATTTATGGAGTTAAATGTTTTTTTTGTGTTCCTAAACTTTGTCAATTTCTCAAGAGTTGTCCCTATTCTTTTTTTTGCCAATTTTTTTGTCCTTGAACTAGATAAATCCCTAGAGGAATTATCTTTTTTTACCTTCCTTAGCAGATTACCCACATAGTAAGCGACAGGTGGCACCATGTGGACTGTGGGTCTCACTGTATTTGAATTTTTTTAATATTATCTCTCTCTACCCACCCTATTTTATTTTCTAATTCATTTTGAAAAATGGAAAAATAATATTATTATTAGAAAATTATAAATTTTAAAAAAGAACATTAATTATTATTTATAACTAGGAAAAAATTGAAATTCAAAGCTTATTGATTTAAAATGATTACAAGCTTTTTTAAAAATTATTTATTATTTATAATTGGAAAAAAATATATTTCTAAATAATTAATTTGAAATCAATTGCCAAATTGAGAAAGAAAAACAATAAGTAAGTAAAAAACTTGAGTCTTTTTTTGGGTAAGTAAAAAAAATCGAGTTGTTATCACTCCACTAATTATATTAATATTTATTTTACTATTTTAAATTGAAAGTCAATCTAAAATTTGTTCTTTTCCAAAAATACTAACCACCGCAACCAAACATACAAACCACAACAATTAATTTTCTTCAAAAAAAATACAAAAACCCATCCCAACCCAAAAAGCACGAAATTGCTCCACCCAAAACACGGACTAATGCCATGTTTGGTGAAACGCCCCGACCCGAATTTACCGTACACAGTAAACACGAGCCGGAACTGTGACAACCCAACCAAATAAACCCAAGCATACAGTGTATACAATAATAACTCGGCTCAACGGCCCAACAATAAAATATCATAACTGGCCCAATGGCCCAACAATAACAAAAGCAGTGCACAGCGGAAGACTTAAAGACTCACTAACACTGTATGCATATATGCAAACTATGGATCCGAGCCCTGTCCAAGGGATAATGCTGCAGCCTGTCTGGAATGCACCAAGCCTGTACATGAAACAACTCTGAAACGCCCCGACCCGTATTTACCGTACACAGTAAACACGTGCCGGAACTGTGACAACCCAACCAAAATAAGACCCGGCATACAGTGTATACCACAATAACTCGGCCCAACGGCCCAAAATAATAAAACAACATAATTAACAAATCTGGCCCAATGGCCCAATAATAACAGAAGTATGCACAGCGGAAGACTTAAACTCACATAAACACTGTATGCATAAATGCAAACTATGGATCCAAGCCCGTCCAAGGGATAACGCTGCAGCCTGTCTGGAATGCACCAAGCCTG
>JAKUCV010004014.1:0-16946 GCA_028386065.3 Turnera subulata | reverse complement strand
TGTGTATATTATTTTGGTTGTATAGGTTTGATATCGGGCAGTTTCCCGAGGAGCCGGCGTCGGACCGGTCATTGTCTCCGGAGTTGAGTAATCGGCCAAGGTGAGGATGGATAACCCTTGATATGTGCCCGTAATACTGTGTTTGTTTTGTTGCTTGATTGAACTGCTGAGATGTTTACTGTTGGTTGATTGACTGCTATGATGTTGTCGTTGTTGTTGATGTTAGACTGTGATATTGGATTTGTGATATTGTGTTGAGAATAATGATGAACTGGTCAATGTGGATAATTGTGTGTTTTGTTGTTTGAATGAACTACTGAGAGGGTCATTGTTGGATATTTGACTGTTATGGTTATTGATGTTGCTGTTGTTGGACTGTGCTATTGGTCGTGTGAATATTGTGACGAACTGTTAATTGTGAATAATTAGTGTTAAATGTATTGTTGATGAATATTTGATAATATGGAATTATGTTGGTTATTTGGCTGCTACGGTTATTGTTGCTGTTGTTGCTATGATGATGATTTGCTTGATTGAACCGCTGTATGACTGTTATTGGTTTATTGGGTACTGTGTTGTGATTGATGTTGGACTGTGAGTAATTGATGTTATGAAACTGTTGATGGAATGGTCTGTTGTATAACTTGAGCTAATAGAAAGTTGGATAATTGTTTGTCTGTTATGGATATTGTGATTGTTGTCGGTAGACAGTGTTGTGATTGGATAATTGGAATAAACTATTGACTGTGGATAATTGAGAAATGGAAAATGGAAATTGGAAGTTGGGAATTGATATGAGATGATGATATAGTTGTCATGTGAAAAGTAGTGGTACGACCCGATGGTTTGAAAATTAATTTTGGGATGCTGTGGTCGGTTACTTGGTTTGGTTACTTGATTTGGGTTGGCATGTTGTTGCCTGTGGTTAGGGTATACCAAATACCCAGTGGTTCGGATATGCCGAATATCCGGTTGGCATGTTGTTGCCTGTGGTTAGGGTATACCAAATACCCAGTGGTTCGGACATACCGAATATCCGGTTGGCATGTTGATGCCTGTGGTTGTGGTATACCGAATACCCAGTGGTTCGAATATACTGAATATCCGGTTTTGGGATGTTGATCCCGGTATGGTATTTGGGTTGTTGAACCCGGTGTGATTTGGTAATTTGGGACGTGGTCCCGATATGGTAAGATTTGGTATGGTTGTTTGACATGGCATCCGGAATTAATTGATAACCTGGTACGACCCTAGCTTGTCCAGTGACAGAGACCCGGAAGAAAAAATTGGAATCATTAATAATTATTCTTTTGGTCTTGGCTTTGATATGATTTAGTAGGATTCCTCTGTCGTGTTGTTTGTGTTAGATTCTTCTGTTATGATGGTTGTATTACTTCGAAGGTATTACGGTTGATTATATATCTCTGTTTATCCTTCGTCGGTGAGCACTTCGGACTCACCGTTCACCTGCGGGCTTTCATCCCGTAGGATGAGTTATTTTTGGTACAGGGTTGGTGCATTCTAGATAGGCTGCAGCGGTATCCCTTGGACAGGCTTGGATCCATAGTTTGCATCTATGTCGCATACAGTGTCGTGTGAGTTATTAAGTCTTCCGCTGTGCATTTTATTGATATTATTGGGCCATTGGGCCGGTTTAGTTATTTATGATGTTTCCTATTTTGGGCTGTTGGGCCCGAGTTTCAGTTGTGTACACTGTATGCATGGGCTTGGTATAGTTGGGTTGTCACAGTTCCGGTACGTGTTTACTGTGTACGGTAAATATGGACCGGGGCGTTTCATTTTGGTAGCGGGGCGGGTGTTAGGTCTTGCTGGGCAGTCTTTGTGTGTTTGTTGTCTTGTTTGCATAGTTCGCTCCATTTGTTTATTATTTTATATCATTTTAGTTAAGTGCATTATGGATCCAGTCAAGGGACGCCAGCTGTCGCAGAACATACACATATGAGGTAATGATGCCATAAATAAGCGAAAATACAAATATTATTAATATTTCTAATATTGAAAGTACAAAGGGAAATATTACATGGGTTTTTGATATTTTATAAAAATAAAAATACATTTAACGATTTGGAACGACGTTGTCACGGAAACTGTTTGGGTCGCTGTTGATGTTGACCGTGACCCTATCGCTCCACGAGAACCACATGCCGCCTCTGTCGATCTGGCCAGGAATCTCGAACCGGTTAGCTTGAGGGAACCGGAGTGGGATGAGACCGTGATCGTCCCGTGGTTGCCACTGTGTCTCCGTCAGAAGAACCATGTTCGGCTTATAATGGTTCTTCAAGTCCCTCAGGGTACGCGAGAACTCCTGGGCACGCCTTGCTACTCCTCTGCCGTTCCACACCAGTAGCCGTGCCTTTGGCCAAGTTGGAGGTAGCCGAGTCATTCTGGGCATGCTTTGAGCCGTCATCGAGAGCTGGTAGTAGGCACCTTGCTCCACAGATTGGCAAGTGGACTCCAGGTTGAACTCCTGTAGCCTTTCGGAGATGAAGAACATCACTGAGTTTGCCGAGCCGTAGTAGGAGGTCCTCAGAGTGCCATGGTCCTCCAGGAAGAAGGTCTCTTCCATGGGAGTGATTGTAACAGCCCGGGTAAAATTTGGATTTTTACCGGGACTGTAGAAGTCGTTTTTCGAAACCGAGGGTTTTCCCGCGCTCGTGATTTTCCCGTGAATTTTTCGGAACTAAGTTGGTATTTTTTCGATTTTCGGAATTTTTCGGAAAATCACACCGGAAAATAACTAAGGAGGTACCTGTTATTTTCTGGTCTGGATCGGATTCGCCCGTAATGCAGACGAACTGCATTATTACTAATCACAAGCTTAATAGTAACATTCAATAGTAACATTCAGTTTATAAAAGGAAGAGAAGCCGGTGGAAGAGCAGAAGAAGAGAAGAAGAAAAAAAAAGAAAGAGAGAAAAAGAGAGAAAAAGAAAAAGAGAGAAAAAGAAAAGAAAAGAGAGGAAAAAAAAAAAGAAGAAAAAGAGAAGAAAAAGAAAAAAAAGAGAAGAAAAAGGAGGGAAAATAAAAAGAAAAAAAAGGACCAATCAGGAAGTAGAAAAATAGGAAAAAAAGAGAGAAAGAAAAAAAGAAATGAAAAAAAAAACAACAGAAAATAGAAAAGAAAAAGAAGAAGAAAATAGAAAGAAAATACAGAAATTCGAAAAAAAGAAAAAAAAAGATGAACAGTGCGTCACCCCAGGCGCCACCGTCACTGTGCATCTCGAGGAGTTCCCGGCCGAGTTTCGCCACACCGCCACCACCGCCGGATTCCCCGCGCCGTCGCGACCATACCCCTGCCGGTCTCGCCGCGTTCCACCGCCTGCAGCTCGCTGACGCGCCGACGACCCGGAGGAAACCCACGGATCTCACTCTCTGCGCTGCTACACCGTCGCTTGCCGACGCCGAGCCCAGCTACCACCACCGTTGGAGTCGCCCTCGCCTCGCGACGCCTGCACGGTTGTTGCTGCTCGCGCTCGTCGCCGCCGCCGCTGCGTCAACCCGAGGTGAGACCCGTTTGACCCGCGTTCGACCCATTACCAACGGTCGGGTCGCGCTATGTAGATTCGGGTTGTGGGCTGTGTTTGTTGGGCTGGGTACTGGGCTGTGCGCCGGGCCTGCTTCGCGGGCCTGTCCTTGGGCCGGCCTGTGGAGTAGGTTGGGCTGGCACTGTTCAGCCCAGTCCATTTTAAAAAAAAACAAATTATATATATATGTATTTACTAATATTCTGGTAATTAATTTTGAGAAAAATTATATGGTTATTTTGAGAAAATTATTTCCAATTTAACTCAGGTATTTTTATTAAAATATAAATATATTTACTTGGAAAAATAATTAAGATTATGTTTTGGGAAACTATTATTAATTGGAAAAATATATATATGTGTACCATGAAATAATTTCTAGAAATTTAATACCTGTATAATTTTCCCTGGAAATTGTGGTTGTGGAAATTATATATATATGTACTTTGTAAATTAAGGGTAATTATAATTTTGTGTTAGAAATATTATTATATTATATATTTAGAAAAAGATAAATACTATATAAATATTTTCGGAAAATTATAAATACGTTATTATTTTCTGGGAAAATTATGGAGATTATTATTTTGGAAATTATAGTTATTTTATGAAGATGTATTTTGAAAAGAGTTTTATTTAAAGTATGGTACCGAAATTATATTCGGATATACGTATGGATAAATATTTTCGATAGATGGAAATAATAAAGGATAAGTAATCGGGATGGGATTAATTCGTAGTATTGGCATCATTGCATACCGAATATGTGCATTTATGTGTATGTATGATTTTATTGTATAGGTTTTTGGATATCGGGCAGTTTCCCGAGGAGCCGGCGTCGGACCGGTCATTGTCTCCGAAGTTGAGTAATCGGCCAAGGTGAGGATGGATTTCCTTCGATATGTGCCTATATTACTCGGTTATCGTGGTTGTTGATATTTGCATGTAGCATTGTTGTGGTTTGGTTCGGGATGTCTATCCCGTGGTCTTTATTGTTGTCGGGATGTTTATCCCAGTATTTGGTATTTTGGTAATTTTGGGATGTTTATCCCTGTGTCGATTTTCTGTGTCTTTTGGAATAAGTATAATGGCATAATTAATGAATAGTGACAAGGATGTCGATCCTTGGTATTTTGGTTAGGGATGTCGATCCCTGAGTTTGGTTTTTAATGACGGTAATATAATTGACACGTGGTAAGTAGAGGTACGACCGGATGGTTTGTGACTGTTTTGTGGTGCCATGATCTGGGTTACTTGTGATGGGCATGTTGATGCCGGTTTGATTGGGATGTTGATCCCTGAGTTTGATATTGGGATGTTGATCCCGGGTTCTTTTTGATCTGGCACCAGGAACAGGTTGATAACCTGGTACGACCCTAGCTTATCCGTGACGGGGCCCGGAAAGATAAAATTGGATAATTGGATTTTGTTGAGTCTTGTGGTTTGACTGTTGCTTTTGGACTTGAGTAATTTTTAGTGTCCATATTGATCGTCTTTCCATTGTCGTGAGCACTTCGGACTCACCCCTCACCTGCGGGCTTTCATCCCGTAGGAATAGTTGTTTCATGTACATGTTTGGTGCATTCCAGACAGGCTGCGACGTTTCCCTTGGACGGGCTTGGATTCATAGTTTGCATTTATGCATACAGTGTTTATGTGAGTTTAAGTCTTCCGCTGTGCATACTTTTGTTATTATTGGGCCATTGGGCCAGATTTGTTAATTATGTTGTTTTACTATTTTGGGCCGTTGGGCCGAGTTATCGTAGTTCAACCTGTATGCTGGTCCTATTTTGGTTGGGTTGTCACAGTTCCGGCACGTGTTTACTGTGTACGGTAAATACGGGTCGGGGCGTCTCATTTTGGTAGCGGAGCGGGCGTTAGGTCTTGTTGGGAAGTCTATGTGTGTTGTTGTCTTGTTTGCATAGTTCGCTCCAGTTGTTTATTATTTTATATCATTTTAGTTAAGTGCATTATGGATCCAGTCGAGGGACGCCAGCTGTCGCGGAACATACACATATGAGGTAAATGATGCCATAATATGCGAAAATACAAATATTATTGATAATACCGATATTCTGAGATAAAAGGAAAAAAAAAATTTATTTTGATTGCAAAGGGAAATGGTACATTGATATTTGATATTTATAAAAAGGGAAATATTACATGGATATTTTATATTTAATAAAAAGGGAAATAATACATTGATTTTTGATAAATTATAAACACAGAAATACATTAACGGTTCGCAACGACGTTGACACGGAAGCTGCTTGCGTCGCTGTTGACGTTGACCGTGACTCTGTCGCTCCAAGAGAACCACATGCCGTCTAGCGCGCGCTGACCAGGAATCTCGAACCGGTTAGCTTGAGGGAATCGGAGTGGGATCAGACCGTGATCGTCTCGTGGTTGCCACTGCGTCTCCGTCAGAAGAACCATATTTGGCTTGTATTGGTTCTTCAAGTCCCTCAAAGTTCGCGAGAACTCCTGTGCACGCCTTGCCACTCCTCTGCAGTTCCACACCAGTAGTCGTACCTTTGGCCAGGTTGGAGGTAGCCGAGTCATTCTGGGTATGCTCTGGGCTGTCATTGCGAGCTGGTAGTATGCACCTTGCTCCACAGTCTGGCAAGTGGACTCCAGGTTGAACTCTTGAAGCCTATCCGAGATGAAGAACATCACGGAATTTGCTGAGCCGTAGTAGGATGTCCTCAGTGTTCCATGGTCCTCTAGGAAGAACACCTCTTCCACTGGAGTGACGAAGAACCGCGATGAGTAGAGCTCGTCGACGAAGACCAGTCGTGGCATTCTGCCGAGCTCGTTCGGTAGTTCCTCAGCACGTTCGTTGACCATGCTGTAAGCCAGTCGGTTCCTTCTGCCAAGATTGGCACCTTCGACAAAGAACACCGACGAGGGAGCAGGCATTTTGATTGGAATGTGTGGGGTTTTGATTTGAACGTTGTGGTGTTGTTTTCTGAGAGTTTTGTTTGCTTTAATGCTTTTGATGTTCTACACATCACCGCTCCTTCTTTTATACACTTTTGGGGAGCGTGATTACCGTTTGTGGTTTTCGAGATTTTGCTTTTTGAATTTTACCGTTGCTTGCATTTATTGCTTTACGCGTTTTTCGGACCCATGCCAGAGATTTTCAACCTATTTCCGTCTTATGATTTTCTTTCGCTCTGGCTACCTTGTCCTTTCTTCTCATGGTTTTACTATATTTTTCTGCATCTTTTATCACTTGCATCCGTGACCGTTAAGGCCAGATGGATGGGACCACACCTCGAGTAGAGTGCATGTGCGACGAGTTTACAACTGTTCGGACATCGAGGAGAGATATGAGACGAGACAGACGTTTTGGCTTATGCGGAATTTGTGAACAAGTGGGTAACGTGTCTTTCGAGAGACACAGGATGTGCTCGTGATCATCGCCGTGCGAGTTAACGACACAGGACGTTCCCGTGAACATCGCCTTGTCAGTTAACGGATGTCTTCTTCACGAGGTTAACCGACATCACCGTTAGTTGTACGGTACGTTTCGTGAATTCGAGGATGATCACGTCCGATACGAACACTGTTCATGAAAACATATCTTGCTTTAATTTCTTTTGTTTTGATTTTGTTAAACGAGTTTTGTTTTATTTTTCTTTTAATTTCTTTATGTTGGTCATAATTCGTTTTATCGGTCCTGTTTTTAACATCATTGTGTTCGATCTTATTTTCACTCATGACGGTTTTGTTACGCTTTAAATATTTTGTTCTTCGGATAAATATAATTTTTCGCATCATAACAAGAGAATTCATAATTCAAGAAATTTGATCTCAAAAGGAACTTATTTTATTAATTCATAACAGTTTACATCGAAGAAGAAGTGCTCTACTGAGTTACTTGCTTCTCTAAGTCTTTTACAAGCTTCCTTAAGTTTTCTACGTTGGACGAGAGTGCCATACACACCACTTCGATCTGCATCACCGCAGAGCTGACCTTCTTCAGGGAAGCATTCAGCTGTGAAAGTGTCTGAAGTGGAGTGCTGCTCTGCGCCGTACCTTTGCCTTTCCTATCAGTAGAAGGCTCTTCCTTGCTGGCGCGTTTCTTCTGCCGTCTTGGAGAGACGACCATATGCTCCTTGAGGCCGACGATGTTTGTCTTGAACCGCTTCTTTGGAGGCTCTTCATCGGAGCTTGTTGGGAAAGCCCTGCCGCCGATGTAGCTGTTGTTCTCGGAGTCTGAAGTCGTTCGAGAACGGAGTGGAGAGTCCATGGCTGAGAGTGAATGTCTCAGCTGTGAGGTTTGGTATTTATAAGCGGATGAGATGTCGCCTAAGGGTATAAGCGGTATCTCATGTTGAGTTTGGACACCTGGCAGAGTGTGCCAGAAGCTTATCGTGGTAGGACCCACGGATAAGACGGAATTTCGGGGACGAAATTCTTTTTAAGGTGGGTAGACTGTAACAGCCCGGGTAAAATTTGGATTTTTACCGGGACTGTAGAAGTCGTTTTACTGTGATTTACTGTTGAATTAATCTCAGGTAATTAATTCAAGGTAAATCGGGAGTCGTTTTTCGAAACCGAGGGTTTTCCCGCGCTCGTGATTTTCCCGTGAATTTTTCGGAACTAAGTTGGTATTTTTTCGATTTTCGGAATTTCTCGGAAAATCACACCGGAAAATAACTAAGGAGGTACCTGTTATTTTCTGGTCCGGATCGGATTCGCCCGTAATGCAGACGAACTGCATTATTATTAATCACAAGCTTAATAGTAACATTCAGTTTATAAAAGGAAGAGAAGCCGGTGGAAGAGCAGAAGAAGAGAAGAAGAAAAAAAAAGAAAGAGAGAAAAAGAGAGAAAAAGAAAAGAAAAGAGAGGAAAAAAAAAAGAAGAAAAAGAGAAGAAAAAGAAAAAAAAAAGAGAAGAAAAAGGAGGGAAAATAAAAAGAAAAAAAAGACCAATCAGGAAGTAGAAAAATAGGAAAAAAAGAGAGAAAGAAAAAAAGAAATGAAAAAAAAAACAACAGAAAATAGAAAAGAAAAAGAAGAAGAAAATAGAAAGAAAATACAGAAATTCGAAAAAAAGAAAAAAAAAGATGAACAGTGCGTCACCCCAAGCGCCACCGTCACTGTGCATCTCGAGGAGTTCCCGGCCGAGTTTCGCCACACCGCCACCACCGCCGGATTCCCCGCGCCGTCGCGACCATACCCCTGCCGGTCTCGCCGCGTTCCACCGCCTGCAGCTCGCTGACGCGCCGACGACCCGGAGGAAACCCACGGATCTCACTCTCTGCGCTGCTACACCGTCGCTTGCCGACGCCGAGCCCAGCTACCACCACCGTTGGAGTCGCCCTCGCCTCGCGACGCCTGCACGGTTGTTGCTGCTCGCGCTCGTCGCCGCCGCCGCTGCGTCAACCCGAGGTGAGACCCGTTTGACCCGCGTTCGACCCATTACCAACGGTCGGGTCGCGCTATGTAGATTCGGGTTGTGGGCTGTGTTTGTTGGGCTGGGTACTGGGCTGTGCGCCGGGCCTGCTTCGCGGGCCTGTCCTTGGGCCGGCCTGTGGAGTAGGTTGGGCTGGCACTGTTCAGCCCAGTCCGATTTAAAAAAAAACAAATTATATATATATGTATTTACTAATATTCTGGTAATTAATTTTGAGAAAAATTATATGGTTATTTTGAGAAAATTATTTCCAATTTAACTCAGGTATTTTTATTAAAATATAAATATATTTACTTGGATAAATAATTAAGATTATGTTTTGGGAAACTATTATTAATTGGAAAAATATATATATGTGTACCATGAAATAATTTCTAGAAATTTAATACCTGTATAATTTTCTCTGGAAATTGTGGTTGTGGAAATTATATATATATGTACTTTGTAAATTAAGGGTAATTATAATTTTGTGTTAGAAATATTATTATATTATATATTTAGAAAAAGATAAATACTATATAAATATTTTTGGAAAATTATAAATACGTTATTATTTTCTGGGAAAATTATGGAGATTATTATTTTGGAAATTATAGTTATTTTATGAAGATGTATTTTGAAAAGAGTTTTATTTAAAGTATGGTACCGAAGTAGTATTCGGATATACGTTCGGATAAATATTTTCGATAAATAGGAATAATATAAGATGAGAACCGGGATGGGTATATTACGTAATTGGCGTCATTGCATACCGAATATGTGCATTTATGTGTATGTATGATTTTGTTGTATAGGTTTTTGGATATCGGGCAGTTTCCCGAGGAGCCGGCGTCGGACCGGTCATAGTTTCCGAAGTTGAGTAATCGGCCAAGGTGAGGATGGATTTCCTTCAATATGTGCCTTATTACTCGGTTATTGTGTTTGGTGTTGTTGCATTGTTGGATGCTGTGCTTTTGTTGTGTTTTGGCTCGGGATGTCTATCCCGGTGCTTGTTTGGTATTTTTGGGATGTTTATCCCCGTGTCGATTTTCTGTGTCGTTTGGAATAAGTAAATGGAATTAATAATGAATAGTGACAAGGATGTCGATCCTTGGTATTTTGGTTAGGGATGTCGATCCCTGAGTTTGGTTTTTGATGACGGTAATATAATTGTCACGTGGTAAGTAGAGGTACGACCGGATGGTTTGTGACTGTTTTGTGGTGCCATGATCTGGGTTACTTGTGATGGGCATGTTGATGCCGGTTTGATTGGGATGTTGATCCCTGAGTTTGATATTGGGATGTTGATCCCGGGTTCTTTTTGATCTGGCACCAGGAACAGGTTGATAACCTGGTACGACCCTAGCTTATCCGTGACGGGGCCCGGAAAGATAAAATTGGATAATTGGTTTTTTTTGAGTCTTTTTGGTCTTGGACCGATTTTGGGTCGGGTCTTTTGGTTTGGTTGACCTTGAGTAATTTTTAGTGTCCATATTGATCGTCTTTCCATTGTCGTGAGCACTTCGGACTCACCCCTCACCTGCGGGCTTTCATCCCGTAGGATGAGTTGTTTCATGTACAGGTTTGGTGCATTCCAGACAGGCTGCGACGTTTCCCTTGGACGGGCTTGGATCCATAGTTTGCATTTATGCATACAGTGTTTATGTGAGTTTAAGTCTTCCGTTGTGCATACTTCTGTTATTATTGGGCCATTGGGCCAGATTTGTTAATTATGTTGTTTTACTATTTTGGGCCGTTGGGCCGAGTTATCGTAGTTCACACTGTATGCTGGTCCTATTTTGGTTGGGTTGTCACAGTTCCGGCACGTGTTTACTGTGTACGGTAAATACGGGTCGGGGCGTTTCAGTGATGAAGAACCGCGATGAAGACTAGATGTGGCATTCTGCCGAGCTCGTTCGGTAGTTCTTCAGCGCGTTCGTTGACCATGCTGTAGGCCAGTCGGTTCCTTCTGCCAAGATTGGCACCTTCGACGAAGAAAACGGAAGATGGAGCAGGCATCGTGTTTGGACGAGTGGGTATTTTGTTTTTTCTAAGCGTTGTGGTTTTGGTTGCCTGGAAGTTCTGTTTGCTTTTAATATGCTTTTGATGATTTACACATCATCGCTCCTTCTTTTATACTTTTATGGGGAGCGTGATTACCGTTTTTTATTTTCAAGATTTTTCTTTTTGAATTTTACCGTTGCTTTATTTAATGCTTTGTTACTTTACGCATTTTCGGGCTACCAAGCCAGTGTTTTACAGTTTTTTTCTGACTCACGATTTCTTACGCCCTGGCTACCTTGGCATTTCTTTTGATGGTTTATCATTATTTTCTTGCATCTTTTATCACATGCATCCGTGACCGTTGAGGCTAGACAGATGGGACCGTATCTCGAGTAGAGTACATGTGCGACAAGGTTACAGCTGTTCGGACATCGTGGAGAGATGTGAGCTTTGACAGATGTTTTGGCTCATGCGGAAATTTGTGAACAAGTATGTAACGTGTCTTTCGAGGGACACAGGACGTGCTCATGATCGTCACCGTCAGCTGCGTACGTTACGTTTCTCGGGATCGAGGATGTCTACGATCGATCTAGAGCGCCGAGCATGGAAATATATTTTGTTTTAATTCCTTTTTGTTCTGATTTTGTTTAACGAGTTTTATTTTTGATTTCTTTATGTTTGATTTTATATTTTTATTGTCAAGATTTATTTTGCTTTGGGATATTTTAATTTTCCATTTAACATAAGATTTTATAACATAAGAGAGTTTTGATTTAAAAAGAGAAAGCTTATTTTATTTATTTTATAAAGGTTTACAACAGGAGAAGAAGTACTCTATTGAGCTACTTGCTTCTCTAGATCTTTTACAAGCCTTTCTACATTCTTCATGTGTGGGAACAGCTCCGTGCACGCCAGTTCGTTTTGCGCTACCGCCGAGCTGATCTTCTTCAGCGAGATGTTCAGCTGCGTCAGTTTCTGCTGCGGAGTGCTGCTCTCAGCTACCGCCTTGCCTTTCTTGTCATCAGCTTTCTTGGGGACTCGCTTCTTTCGTCGTTTTGGGGAAACGACCATGTGCTCCTTCAGGCCGATGATGTTGGTTTTGAACCGCTTCTTCAGAGGTTCATCATCGGAGCTTGTCGGGAAAGCTGTGCCGCCGATGTAGCTGTTGTTTTCGGAGTCAGAGGTTGTTCGAGATCGGAGTGGAGAGTCCATGACTGTGTGTGAGTATGCCGGTCATGAGGTTTGGTATTTATAAGCGGACGAGATGTCGCTTAAGGGTATAAGCGGTATCTCGGGTTGAGGTTGGACACCTGGCAGAGTGTGCCAGAAGCTTATCATGGTAGGACCCACGGATAAGACGGAATTTCGGGGACGAAATTCTTTTTAAGGTGGGTAGACTGTAACAGCCCGGGTAAAATTTTTGATTTTTACCGGACTGTAGAAGTCTTTTTACCGTGATTTACTGTTGAATTAATCTTGGGTAATTAATTCAAGGTAAATCGGGAGTCGTTTTTTGAAACCGAGGGTTTTCCCGCGCTCGTGATTTTTCCGTAGATTTTTCGGAACTAAGTTGGTATTTTTCGGGTTTCGGAATTTCTCGGAAAATCACACCGGAAAATAACTAAGGGGGTATCAGTTATTTTCTGGTCCGGATCGGACCCGCCTACATTATTGATATCACATGTTTAATAGTAAGTATCAAGTTATAAAAAAAAAAAGAGAAAGCAGAACCGGTGAAGAAGGAAGGAGGGAGGGAAGAAAAGAAAAAAAAAGAGAGGAAAGGAGAAAAAAAGAGAGAAGAAAAAAAAAAAGAAAAGAGAAGAGAGGAACCGGAAGAGAAAAATAGAAGAAAAAAATAATAATAATAAGGAAAAACAAAAGGAAAAAGGAGGAGGAGGGGAAGGAGCCACCGTGGGCCGCCGGCCACCAGCAGCCGCTGTCTTCGCTCGGGTCGCCTAGCACCGCCGACCTTCGCTGCAGCACCACCAAGCAACTGCAGCTCGGGTCGCGCCCTCTCCAACTCGCAACCGTCACCGCAGCTGTGCCAAGGAGACAACCCGACGGATCGAGCTCGCCACAACCGGCCCCTTTGCCCACAACGACGCCGCCACGACGCACCTACTGCCGTCGCTCCACGCCCTGCCTCGCGAGTCGCCGCCTTGCACGCCTCCAGCTGCCACCCATCTGCCGCCAACCGAGGAGATCCGGATCTTGAGGGTGAGTAACCCGACGGTGCGACCGGGTCATGGATACGGGTCCGGTTGATCCGGATGCCACCTGGGCTCTTGAGTGCTTGGGCCAGACAGGGTTGCTGGGCCTGAGCATGGGCTCTAGCCTTGGTCCGGGCCTTGCACCTGTGTTGGATTTCCTTGGGTGTTTGGCCTTGGGCTTGGGTTGGGCTGCATAGTCTGGCCCAGTCCGTTATTTAATAAAAAAAATAAAAATAATAATACTTATACAATTGTAAAATATATTTGCTGGGAAAAAAAATATAGTTTTATAAATTGTAAATGGACAAAATAATTAATTTGACCTGAGATAATTATTCATTTGATATATCTAGGAAATAATTACTTAGACATATTATTTTGAGAAAATGTAATTATAAATGAATTTCCTTTGAAAAATTACTATAGAGTAAATAACTTTAGAAAATGATATATATACTATAAAAATATTTTAGAATATAAATATATATGTTAACGTAAATAATTTTGGGAAAATAAATAGTTTGGGAATATATATATACACATGTTATCTTTTTCAGGAAATTATGGAGTTTACAATTTTGGAAAATTATAATTATTTTATGGAAATATTTTGAAAGGAATTTTAATTAAGTATGGTACCCAAATTATATTCGGATATACGTTCGGTAAAATATTTTCGGTAAATGGAAATAATAACGGATGTGTAACCGGGATGGGTAATTTCGTAGTATTGGCATCATAGCATACCGATTATGTGCATTTATGTGTGTATATTATTTTGGTTGTATAGGTTTGATATCGGGCAGTTTCCCGAGGAGCCGGCGTCGGACCGGTCATTGTCTCCGGAGTTGAGTAATCGGCCAAGGTGAGGATGGATAACCCTTGATATGTGCCCGTAATACTGTGTTTGTTTTGTTGCTTGATTGAACTGCTGAGATGTTTACTGTTGGTTGATTGACTGCTATGATGTTGTCGTTGTTGTTGATGTTAGACTGTGATATTGGATTTGTGATATTGTGTTGAGAATAATGATGAACTGGTCAATGTGGATAATTGTGTGTTTTGTTGTTTGAATGAACTACTGAGAGGGTCATTGTTGGATATTTGACTGTTATGGTTATTGATGTTGCTGTTGTTGGACTGTGCTATTGGTCGTGTGGATATTGTGATGAACTGTTAATTGTGAATAATTGGTGTTATATGTATTGTTGATGGATATTTGGTAATATGGAATTGTGTTGGGTATTTGGCTGCTATGGTTATTGTTGTTGTTGTTGCTATGATGTTGATTTGCTTGATTGAACCGCTGTATGACTGTTATTGGTTTATTGGATACTGTGTTGTGATTGATGTTGGACTGTGAGTAATTGATGTTATGAAACTGTTGATGGAATGGTCTGTTGTATAACTTGAGCTAATAGAAAGTTGGATAATTGTTTGACTGTTATGGATATTGTGATTGTTGACGGTAGACAGTGTTGTGATTGGATAATTGGAATAAACTATTGACTGTGGATAATTGAGAAATGGAAAATGGAAATTGGAAGTTGGGAATTGATATGAGATGATGATATAGTTGTCATGTGAAAAGTAGTGGTACGACCCGATGGTTTGAAAATTAATTTTGGGATGCTATGGTCGGTTACTTGGTTTGGTTACTTGATTTGGTTGGCATGTTGTTGCCTGTGGTTAGGGTATACCAAATACCCAGTGGTTCGGATATACCGAATATCCGGTTGGCATGTTGTTGCCTGTGGTTAGGGTATACCAAATACCCAGTGGTTCGGATATACCGAATATCCGGTTGGCATGTTGATGCCTGTGGTTGGGGTATACCAAATACCCAGTGGTTCGGATATACCGAATATCCGGTTGGCATGTTGATGCCTGTGGTTGGGGTATACCGAATACCCAGTGGTTCGGATATACCGAATATCCGGTTTTGGGATGTTGATCCCGGTATGGTATTTGGGTTGTTGAACCCGGTGTGATTTGGTAATTTGGGACGTGGTCCCGGTATGGTAAGATTTGGTATGGTTGTTTGACCTGGCATCCGAAATTAATTGATAACCTGGTACGACCCTAGCTTGTCCAGTGACAGGGACCCGGAAGATAAAATTGGAATCAATAATAATTATTCTTTTGGTCTTGGCTTTGATATGATTTAGTAGGATTCCTCTGTCGTGTTGTTTGTGTTAGATTCTTCTGTTATGATGGTTGTATTACTTCGAAGGTATTACGGTTGATTATATATCTCTGTTTATCCTTCGTCGGTGAGCACTTCGGACTCACCGTTCACCTGCGGGCTTTCATCCCGTAGGATGAGTTATTTTTGGTACAGGGTTGGTGCATTCCAGATAGGCTGCAGCGTTATCCCTTGGACAGGCTTGGATCCATAGTTTGCATCTATGTCGCATACAGTGTCGTGTGAGTTATTAAGTCTTCCGCTGTGGATTTTATTGATATTATTGAGCCATTGGGCCGGTTTAGTTATTTATGATGTTTCCTATTTTGGGCTGTTGGGCCGGGGTTTCAGTTGTGTACACTGTATGCTTGGGCTTGATATAGTTGGGTTGTCACAGTTCCAGTACGTGTTTACTGTGTACGGTAAATATGGACCGGGGCGTTTCATAACCTGCTAGGAAAGGTAAAAAAGATAGTTCATCTATGGATTTATCAGGTTCAGAGACAAAAAAATCGGCAAAAAAAAGAGTAAGGACAACTCTTGAGAAATTGATAAAGTTTAAGGGAAAAAAACATTTAACTCTGCATTTATGTGTTCTTTCTAATTTCCATTCAATTGTTTTTTCCAGTGTCCGCCCGCACAATATTGTTGCCTCATATGATGTCGCCACTAGCTAGTATAGCTATCACTTTCTGCATCCTTCTTTGAGCAACTTTCTTTATGTTTGACATAATTTCAGGACTTTTGAGAAGAAGAATAAAACATTAAAAAAACAGCAGAGGCCGGATAAGAATTATAGTGCTCGGCCCAAAAAAATAACATTAAGAGGGTAGTGCTTTTTACCTCTTAATGGAAGTGGAACCGAATGTCTTCGTCAGATATTGGGACACATAAGAAGAACAAACCTGGAAAAAGTTATAGCTTATTAGAGAAATATAAGAACCTAACCACACTACATTGATCAGAATCTTGAAATAAAAGGTATGGCTCGTCGTCCTTGCAGAGCAAAAGTGTTTTAATTTGTAACTCAAACTTTCTGATTAAGTTCTTCATATCATCTTTACCTTGAAAAGGATTGTTGAGCTTTCCAGCATTTCTTAATGTTTAGTGGACGCAGCCAGCACTTTGATCGTCTTACCTTGTTAAGAGATGCGGAGCTATATCTATATATAATTGCAACACAAGCAGAAACTATTCCTACCAGAATCTTTTGTTTTAAAAAGACATATATTCTATCATTTTAGCGGCAAATAGGATCAGCAGGACATTAAAAAAAAAAAAAACTAAAGAACACCTAGTTGATCAGGAGCTTAGTTTTGACTGCCGTACACCTTAATTAAGTTGGTCTGATTTATCTTCGCGGAAGTTCCCCTGTAATGTCCGAATCAATGGAATGGCCAATTTAGTAAGGCGAATTGTCAGTGTAATGGAGGCCACTCTGGAGTCTCGACACTTTCGACTAGAGATCGTGTTCTTGTTTTAGATCAAGGACTATATCTATATAGCATGTTAGTGGCTTATGTGTCAGTGACATCTTTATATGGTCCATCGATGGATAGCAGGGTAGTGCAAAACAGAGAATATAAGCTAGCAAGT
>JAKUCV010004012.1:3274-24598 GCA_028386065.3 Turnera subulata | reverse complement strand
GGGACTTGGCAGAGGTTGAGTTTGGCACGTAGGTTGAAAAACGTTTAGAGGACAATGGCTTGGTGAGAAGATCTGCCAACTGATATTCACTTGCTAAAAACTTAACTTGAAGATGTTTGTTAGCAACCTGCTCTCTGACAAAGTGGTAATCGAGGGCTACATGTTTTGTTCTTGTGTGTTCTATTGGGTTTTGACTGAGATATGTGGCCCGATATGATCACACCATAACATAGGAACAGAGTGAGCGATTCCTAATTCTCGGAGCAGTGATTGGATCCACAAAAGTTCTGCAGACCCATCAGCTAAAGCCTTGTATTCGGCTTCAGTAGAGGATTTGGCTACAGTGCGTTGCTTTTTGGACGACCATGACACAAGGTTTTCTCCCGAAAATACCAGATAACTAGCGGTTGATTTTCGATCATCTAAGTTTCCTCCGCAATCCGCATCCGTGTGCACTTGTAGAGTGGGAGATGTAGTCGTGGAGTGAAACTAAAGCCTAAGGTGCATGGTCTCTTTTAAATAACATAGGATACGCTTGACAGCCACAAAATATTCATCGGTCGGTTCTTGCATGTACTAACTGACTTTCCTAACAGTATACATTATATCCGACTGAGTTATTACTAGATATTGTAGTGAACCGACCAGCTGCCTATAGTTAGTCGGATCAGAGTAAAGCTTCCCCCTGTTTTGCGCAACTTAGTAGAAGTAGATGCCGGGGTTGCCATGGTTTTACAATTTGTCATTCCTGCCTTGCTTAACAGATCCTTAATGTATATAGTTTGAGTTAAGAGAACTCCAGTCTTGGTGTAAGTGGCATGAACTCCAAGAAAGTAACTAAGACGCCCCAGATTTCGTATAGAATTTTCCTCTCCAAGTTGCTGCAAAAGATTGTTTACAAAGAGAGCATTGTTACCAGTGAGCAAAATATCATCTACGTAAATTAAAATTTAAACTGTAATGTTGTGTCGTCGATATATCTCCAAGAAGGGATCAGCCCGTGATATTGTAAAACAATGACTGACTAGATAATCACTCAGTCAATGGTACCAGGCCTTGGGCGCTTGTTTGAGCCCATACAAGGACTTTTTGAGCTTGCAGACATGTGTGGGGTGATCAGCCGAATTAAACCCTTGTGGCTGGGTCATGAACACTGCTTCATCAAGGTTGCCATGAAGAAATGCAATTCGTACATCCAACTGATGTATCGGCCAGTGATGAGTTAAGGCATGACTTAGAACAACTCTGACTGTGGTAGGTTTGATTATCAGGCTGAAAAATTCTGTGTAATCTAGTCCCTCCCTTTGATGGAACCCTATGGCCACAAGACGAGCTTTAAATCGCTCAATTGCTCCAGTTGTTGTTTTCTTCACCCTGTATACCTAGTTATTACCCACTATATTCGTAGATTCATGATAAGGAACTAGTGTCCAAGTATTATTCTTGAGTAGGGCATTGATTTCTTCCTAGATGGTTGTACACCATACTGAGTATTTGGATGCTTCTGTAAAAGATGTGGGTTCTGACTTTGGTATTTCTGTTTTCTGAGCAATGTAATAGGAAGGAGAGTAGCGATCTGGTGGTTTTATATTTTGACATAATGACATTCGACGTGGAGGTGTGGGAGTGAGAAAGGACTCAGATGGAGACGGTGAATAGTTATTTGAAGATGTGAGACTTGGGGAATGAAGTGTATTGCGGGAGAGGACTCTAGAGTTATTATTGGGTGTAATACTAGGAGCGGGAGAAGGTGGAGGAGTAACGGTGGGTGTTATCATGGCAGGTTGAGTAAGTGGAGTTGAATTTGGTCTTGTGGAAGGTGTTATCGAAGATGTGGGTGTTATAGGTTGTGTAGAAGAATTAGGATTAGAAATAATACCTGATGCTTGTTGCGTGGCTGGGAAGAGGACAGAAAGTGGCACCCAAACCCAAGACTCTTGTGATTGTGACTCTTGTGAAAACGTACACATAGGAAGATGATTTATAAAAGGGAATATGGTTTCAAAATATCATACATGACGAGCAATGTACATCTTGCGAGTAGCTATATCTAGGCATCGATAACCATGATGAAGTGGACTATAACCTAGGAAGAAGCATGGCCGAGATCTAAAATCAAACTTGTGTTTATTATGTGGGCGCAGATGAGGATAGCACAGACAACCTAAAACCCTTAAAAAATTGTAATCAGGTGCGTGATGATAGAGGACCTCATACGGTGTTTTGTTTTGTAAGACTTTGGTGGGCATTCGATTAATAAGAAAAATAGTTGTATCAAAAACATAGCTCCAATAAGTGAAAGGAATGTGTTCTGTGGCCGTAAGAGTTAGGCCTGTTTCAACTATGTAGCAATGACGTCTCTCAATGGAACCTTGTTGTTCATGTGTGTGAGGGCACATGATCCTATGTGTGATACCACTCTGATTGAAAAATTTGTGAAGGGAGCGAAACTCTCCTCCCCAATCGGTTTGCATGCTTTTAATAGTGGTACTGAATGTTCTTTTGACATGCTTTTGAAACAATTTAAAAACATCGTAGACATCGGATTCGCGCTTCAAAGGATGATAACACAGAAATTTTATATGATCATCCAAGAAGACAACATAATATTTAAAACCATCCACACTTGTACAAGGGGATGGACCCCAAACATCGCTGAAAATTAAATCCAATGGTTTTATTGGACGATGAAAAATGGAATTCAAATGTAATCTAGTGGATTTGTCCATAGGACATGAAGACAAGCGGAAGACAAAGCACTGTTTTTAAAAGAAAATTGTGGGGAATGTAAAATGTGACTCTGAACTCGTGAGTGGGGATGACCACGACGTTGGTGCCAAATTTCTTCTCCAACCCGGACAACAGACAAGACAGCAGGTGATCAACTTGAATTTGAGGAGGAGAAGACATAGAGCCCACGACCACTCTTGCCTGTGAGAATTATGTTCCTATGGACCTGATCCTTAACAAGAAAGTGAGCAGGGTGAAACTTAAAAATACATTAATTATTATCTGTAACGCCCCGAATTTTTATAATTTGATTTTCGGAATTTTCGAAATTTTTATTCCAATTTTACCCTTGTGGAATTTTCGGATTTTTGGTTATGGAAATAAATTATTTTCCTTGGGAATAATGTTTTTAGGCTGGTAATATAAGGGGTTTGAGTTTCGTCGGAAACGGGGACTTGTTTCGGGGTGAAACGGGGTTTTAACGTAGTTGTAAGTAAAACTCCGTCGCTTTGCTTAATGGGGGAAAAAAAAAAAGAAGAAGACATTGACTAGGGCGGGTTGACTGCGCCTCAGTCCAAAACGGCGTCGTTTTGGGACTGGGCCGGCTCACACCCTAAAAACCCTAACCCCTACCCTCTTTTTCATTTCTTCTCTTTTCACTCTTTCTTCTTCTCTCTCTTTTCTCCCTCGACGGCGCCCCCTTCCCCTACTTCCTTCTTCTCTTCTCTTCTCTCTCTTTCCTCTCTCCCTTCAACCTCTCCCACTCCCGAATTCGTGGCTCTTTTCTTTTTGTTCCCTGCTCTCTCTCACGAACACACAAACCGCCGCCACCACCTCTTCTCATCTCCTCCTCTCCTTCTTAACGAAGCGCCGCCGCCGTCTACCATCACTCCACGCCGCCACCACCATTGTTGCAGAGTGGATTCAGGTCACCGCCGTTGTCGCCTTGGTGGGGTAAGCTTCCGACCTGTTTTCCCTCTTCCTCTTTTAATTTCTTCTTCTTCTTTGGTTAGGATTTTCTTCTTGGCTTATGTGGTGGTTGTTCTTGGGTTTATGTGGTGGTTCTTCTTGGCACCATAGGCCGGGAACTTTTGGGCTCGGGTTGATCTTGGATTTAAGTAACGGGCTTTGAGCCCAACTTTATACTTGGTTAATTATGGACTTATGGAAGTGGGCCCTAGGCCCGGAATTGAATTTGGACTTAAATGGGCTTTAGGCCCAGGAACATGTTAAGGATATAATGAGAGGACTATAAGCCCGGGAGCGACTTTTGGACTTAGTTGGGCTTAAGCCCGGTGAACCTTAGGTCCCTATACTCGGAGTTTAGGTGAGAGAGCACCATGTCGGGCTTAGACCCGGAAATTACATAATTGGCTAGTTAGGGTCAGGTTTAACTCGGTTGAGCATTTAATGACCATGCATGCACGTTTTGGTTGTAATTGTTTTGTAATATTTGTGTGTGCCGGTATTCAGGCACGGATAACACCTCGGGAGCTGGAGGATCTGTTTTGGGAAAAGCTCCACAGGACAATCGTCGCTGAGGTGACTTTATACGTCTTTTTATGTTTGTATGCATGAGCTTGTTAGACTGATCTGTTTGAGTTGCATGCCTTGTTTGCTAACATGCTGTGATCCGTATTGTGTGCCTATGTGTTACAATTTGCTTATGAGCATGATTTTTGGTTGTTATGGAATATAACTTGTGGAGTGATTTTGGGTGTCTTGTGTGATGTACTGTGGGTCGGAGACCCGGATATTTGATTGAGTTGATTATTCACACAACCCTGTTAGATCACAACTCTTGGCACACATAAACTCATAACTTGTGAATAAAGATAATGTACCGTAGAAGATAGGCTACTGTGTGCTGATGACCGGTTGGTTCGAGCGGGAAGTGATATCCCTCGGGTTTGCATGCGGGATAGCATGTGATATGCGGATTAGCATATGGGTCTGTAATGACCAGTTCTACCTCCCTCCTTCTACCTCCCCCTTTCTACCTCCCTCTTTCTCTCTGTCTCTCTCTCTCTCTCTATGGATACGTTGGGCTTCGCGCCTGGTTTTATTTAGGCTTATGCCTTGTTGTCTCATGAGACGGGACCGAGCTCGACGCACACAGTAAGGGGCCCTGAATAATAAATTATAATAAGAAAACTTAACACACAACAGATGGAGAATAATGAACTATTTGCTTGAATGTCTTGGCATGTTAGTACTGGTTGTTGTATGTTTGCATACTTGTCTTGTTTCTCTTCTTTCCTTTCGAACTTGTTTCTGCACACCTACATAATTAAATTTATACTGCCCACTGAGTAGACGACTCACATATTCGCCAACGTTGTTTTTCAGACTCTTAGTTAGCGTGCAGTCACTTTCTTCACTTCCGGAGTACGGACTTGGTTATCTCAGCAGGTAGCTGTGCTTCTTCTCCCAGTTGGCTCCATAAAGCCGACTTGCATCTCATTTTTACTTTTGCTTCATTTCATCTTTATCTTCTGCTGCATTTGATTTTGATGAGATGTCATTTTGATTTTGACTATTTTATCGGCGGGTTGCCGGGATTTGGTATTTGATGTTGTATCGGCAGGATGCCGGGTTGACTTGAGGCTTGTTAAGCCGATTTTGTATTTGTTCTTTATGACATCTCGGAACATTAAGATTCTCTTTCCCAAATAATGTTTTGATATTGGATTTCGTGTCCTGGGTTTCAGGGATATTTTGGTAATTTCCTTTGCTTGAGTATTTTAATTGTAAAATTGGGACACTGGTGTTTCAGCTTGGTAGCGGAGCATGCTTCAGATCCGTGGTTTTAAAAGTGTTTTAAACTTTGTTTTTCAAGTGATTTCTGTGTTTAAGTCTGTTTCCGGATTTATGATTTTCAAAGTGTTTTGTCTCATTTGCATTCATATAGGCGTTGATGTGGATCACCAGGGGCAGCACAATGCTGAGGATGACGCCGCTACTCATGTCTCCGACAATGTGTCGGTGATGCAGGTTCCCGTTGGTCAGGGGAACAACAATGCAGCAGAGAATAATGCTGCAGGTGGTGAAGGACAGAATGTTGTGCCACCTGTTGTGGACCCAGCGTTCCAGCAGTATCAGGACTTTTTGCAGTGGCAGCAGTTCCAGCAGTTTCAGCAGCAGCAGCAAGGTGCCCAGCCGGTAGTACCTGTTGCAGCAGGTGGTATGGAGAGTGGTTACAAACACATGGATAAGTTTGCAGTGAAGGAATTCTCAGGTGAAGAGGGCAAAGCCAAAGAGTTTGATGATTGGTTCCGCCAGGTGGAGAATGTTCTGGAGAAGTTCACCTGTGCACCTGAGCAGAGAGCTCGATTTGCGGCACACAAGTTCACGGGGTATGCATTGACATGGTGGCAGGAACTTGTGGCCAACCTACCAAAGCCTATGGAGATGCCTTGGGAGGATTTCAAGGAGAAATTCTACAAGGAGTTTCTTACTGTTGGTTTTCTGGAGGAGCAGAAGAAGCATTTTCTTGAGGTGAAGCAGGGTCTAGATGAGACTGTGTCTGCATTCAGGATGCGGTTCAGCATTCTTCTATCTTATGCTAGGGAGTTTGTGCCCGATGAGGTGACCAAGTGTAGGCGATTTGTTAACGGCTTACGTACAGAGTTGGCATTAGCTGTGGCTGGTGGAGGGCACAAGACTTGGGAGGCAGTTTGTGAGGCTGCTTTTGATGCTGAGAGGGTCCAATTGATCAGGAAGGAGGCTCGGACAGCCGAGCAACTTCGGGTCAGAAGAGGCTGTATTCTGATGCCGGAGGTGCAGATTATTCTGTTGGATAGAGTTCTTCTTACCAGGGTTCGAAGAAATTCCGAGGGCAGAATTATCAGGGTGGACCAGGCAGATCCTCGGGAGGACGGTCCTATCAGTCTGGCCCTCAAGGACGGGGTTTCTCAGCACGGTTCTCAGGTACATTCTGGTATTGCAATAAGCCGGGACATCAGAAGTCATCTTGCTACAAGTGGATTAAGGATAATAGTGGCAGTGGTTCCCAGTATACTGTGCAGAGTTCTGTGGCTAGTGGTGCTGTTTCTTATGGTCCGAACAGGGGTGGCGGACCTCAGGGTCGAGGTCGTGGGGGTTCT
This sequence comes from Turnera subulata, assembly GCA_028386065.3. Classification (NCBI taxonomy): domain Eukaryota; kingdom Viridiplantae; phylum Streptophyta; class Magnoliopsida; order Malpighiales; family Passifloraceae; genus Turnera; species Turnera subulata. The sequence goes on along the minus strand of JAKUCV010004012.1, from coordinate 17,762 downwards.
GGAGCTCCGAACCGCGGGGGTGCGACTCAGTCTGCTGCAGCTCCTAGAGTTTATGCCATCACCCGGGAGGAGGCTGCTGATGCTCTAGACGTCATAGTAGGTACCTTTATAGTTTTTGGTCAGTTTGCACATGCTTTAGTTGATCCAGGTTCAACACATTCTTTTGTATCACGTGCATTCGTGACCACTCATAACATAGAGGATGATAACCTTAGTAGACCCTTGAGAGTCCGTTTACCCACTGGAGATATAGTAGTTGTTGATCGAGTTTGCAGAGATGTATCGATAGAGTATGATAGTGAGAGTTTCCCTTCTGATCTTGCTGTCATGGACTTGGGAGGGTTTGATGTTATCTTAGGCATGGATTGGTTGTCTAGACACCATGCAGTAGTTGAAAAGCACCGACCCGTATTTACCGTACACTGTAAACACGTGCCAGAACTGTGACAACCCAACCAAAATAAGCCCAAGCATACAGTGTGTGCAACAGATATCCGGGCTCAATAGCCCATAAAAAAAACAACAATAACAACTCAACCGGCCCAATGGCTCAATAACAATAAAACAATGCACAGCGGAAGACTTAACAAATCACAATACACCGTATGCGATACTGATGCAAACTATGGATCCAAGCCCTGTCCAAGGGATAACGCTGCAGCCTGTCTGGAATACACCAAACCTGTACCCAAAATAACTCATCCTACGGGATGAAAGCCCGCAGGTGAGGGGTGAGTCCGAAGTGCTCACCGACGAAGGAAAGACCATCACTATGCACACTAAAATTACTCAAGGTCAAACAGTAAAACCGCCAAAATAAAACAAATCAAAAGACTCAAATAAAATCCAATTTCCAATTTTATCTTTCCGGGCCCCGTCACGGATAAGCTAGGGTCGTACCAGGTTATCAACCTGTTCCTGGTGCCAAATCAAAAAGAACCCGGGATCAACATCCCAATAAAAACTCAGGGATCAACATCCCAATCAAACCGGCATCAACGTGCCCATCACAAGTAACCTAGATCATGGCCACCACAAAACAGTCTCAAACCATCCGGTCGTACCTCTACTTACCACGTGACAATTATATTATCATCATTCAAAACCAAGTCACAGGGATCATCCCTAACCAAAACACCGGGATAGACATCCCTATCCAAAATCAAGGATCAACATCCTTATCTCAAATTTATTAATTAGTCCATTATACCTTATACCAAAAAGACGCAAGGATCAACATCCAAAAACCAACATGGGATAAACATCCCGACAACAATCAAGACCATGGGATTAACATCCCGAGACAAACCACAACAAACACAATACTCATCATTGCAATAATCCACAAAACAAAATACCGAGTAATACAGGCACATATTGAAGGAAATCTATCCTCACCTTGGCCGATTACTCAACTCCGGAAAACAATGACCGGTCCGACGCCGGCTCCTCGGGAAACTGCCCGATATCCAAACTGATACAATAAAACCATATACACATAAATGCACATAATTGGTATACTATGATGCCCAAACTACGAATTAAACCCATCCCGGTTATATATCCTTTATTATCATTTTTACCGAAAATATTTTACCGTACGTATTTCCGAATATAATTTCGGTACCATACTTTAATTAAAACTCTTTTTCAAAATAATTTAATAAATAACTATAATTTTTCCAAAATTATAATCCCCATAATTTTTCCAGAAAAATAATAACCTATTTATAATTTCTAGAAAATATAGTATTTATTTTTTTACAAATATATAATAATATTTCCAACACAAAATATGATTACCTTTAATTTTCAAAATAAATATTTAAATAGATATACCAAAATCATAATTTTCCAGAAGAAATAATATACATATTAAATTTTCAAAAATTATTTTCAAGGTATATATACATATTTTCCAAATAATATTAGTTTCCAAACATAACTTAATTATTTAACAAAGTATATCTATTTATATTTTCCTAAAAGTACCAGAATTAAATTGGCAATAATTTTCTCAAAATAAATATATAATTTTTTTCCCAAAATTATATACCAGATTATTAATATATGTATGTATATATATATATATTGTTTTTTTTTAAATTAAATCCGGACTGAGCCATGAATAGTGCGGCCTAGACCAAGGCAACAGCCCAGCTCAGGCCTGCCAAGGCCCGGCCCACACCACACAGCCCAAGCCGTGAACAACACCCAACCCAAAATAGGCGACCCGACCAGAAGATACGGGTCGGACGCGGCTCACCTCACGGGTTACAGCAACGGCGGCGCGACGAGCGGCAGGGACGGCGAGAAGAAGGCCAGCACGGAGTCGGCCACATCGAGGCGACTCGATTGGCGGTGGATGGGCGGCGCGAGGCAGCACAGCGGCTGAGCAGAGGCGCGGGGAGCTGGATCCGTCGGGTCTGCCGACGGGACAACGGCCCTAGCGGGTGCGTCCGGCGGCGGATGGCGACGGGGAGGGCAGGGTTCGATCGGCGACGGCGTGGCTAGGGCCATGGTGGCGGCGGTGTGACGATCTGCGGCGGGGAACGCCACTTGGTGAACAGTGGCAGAGGAGCTCTGGGTTGACGAGACTGTTCCTCTTTTTTTTTTCTTTTTTTTCTTCTTTTTCCCTATTTTCTTCTTTTCTTTTCCGATTTTCGAAATTCTTTTTTTTCTTCTTTCTTTTTTTTTTCCTATCCTCCTTCTCTGTTTTCTTTTTTTATATTTTTTTTCTGTTTTTGTTTTTATTTTTTTCCTTTCTTTTCTTTTTTTTTCCTTTTTCTTTTCTCTCTTTTTTCTTTTCTCTCTTTTTCTCTCTTTCTTTTTTTTCTTCTCTTCCTCTTCTCCTCTCCTTCTCCTCTGCCTTCTCTTTTATAGAACGTGATTACTGTTAATCATGTGAATTAACAATAATGCAGCTTGTCTGCATTATTGAAGCGAGTCCGGTCCGGACCAGAAAATAATTGATACCCCCTTAGTTATTTTCCTGTGTGATTTTTCGAGAAATTCCGAAACCCGAAAAATACCAACTTAGGCCCGAAAAATCCACGGGAAAATCACGAGCATGGGAAAACTCTCGGTTTCAAAAAACGACTCCCGATTTACCTTGAATTAATTACCCAAGATTAATCCAACAGTAAATCATGGTAAAAAGACTTCTACAGTCCCGGTAAAAATCAAAAATTTTACCCGGGCTGTTACAGTCTACCCACCTTAAAAAAAAATTCGTCCCTGAAATTCCGTCTTATCCGTGGGTCCTACCACGATAAGCTTCTAGCACACTCTGCCAGGTGTCCAACCTTAACCCGAGATACCGCTTATACCCTTAAGCGACATCTCGTCCTCTATAAGAACCAAACCTCATGACTGGCATACTCACACACAGTCATGGACTCTCCCCTGAGATCAAGAACTACCTCAGACTCCGAGAACAACAGCTACATCGGCGGCACTGCCTTCCCGACAAGCTCCGATGAAGAACCTCCGAAGAAGCGCTTCAAGACGAACATCATCGGCTTGAAAGAACACATAGTCGTCTCTCGAAGACGCCGGAAGAAGCGTGCTCCCAAAGAAGCTGAGGATCGAAAAGGCAGAGCGACGGCTGAATGCAGCACACCGCAGCAGACTCTAACGCAGCTGAACGTCTCATTGATGAAGATCAGCTCGGCGGTGTTGCAGATAGAACTGGCTTGCGCGGAGCTATTCCCTCACATGAAAAATGACCAACAGCTTGTAAAAGACTTAGAGAAGCATGTAACTCAATAGAGTACATCTTCTCCGTTTGTAAAACTATTATGAGATAAATAAAATAAGTTTCCTTTTTAAATCAAAAACTCTTGTTAAATTGTGAAAACTTATGCTAACAGAAAAATAAAAACATCACAAAGCAAAACAAAAATCAACAATAAGAATATAAAATCAAATATGAGAAAATTAAAAACAAAACTCGTTTAACAAAATCAAAACAAAAAGGAATCAAAACAAAATATATTTTCATGATCAGCGCCCAAATCGGTCCCAAGCATCCTCGATCCCGAGAAACGTAACACGTGCAACTAACAGTGACGATCACGAGAGCGTCCCGTGTCTCTCGAAAGAAACGTTATCCACTTGTCCACAAATTGCGCATGAGCCAAAACGTCTGTCTCGTCTCGTATCTCTCCACGATGTCCGAACAGTTGTAAACTTGTCGCACATGTGCTCTACTCGAGGTATGGTCCCATCTGTCTAGCCTCAACGGTCACGAATGCATGTGATAAAAGAAGCAAGAAAATAATGATAAACCATGAAAAGAACGGACAAAGTAGCCAGAGCGAAAGAAATTCATAAGATGGAAAAGGGCTGAAAAAACTCTGGCATGGTAGTCCAAAAAACGTGTAAAGTAACAAGGCAATAAATGAAACAACGGCAATTTCCAAAAGCAAAATCTTGAAAATCAAAAACGGTAATCAAGCTCCCCATAAGAGTATAAAAGGAATGGAGCGGTGAGGTGTAAATCATCAAAAGTATTAAAAGCAAACAAAACGCTCAGAAAGACAAAACCCCAACGCTCAAAACAGAATACCCACTCGTCCAAACACAATGCCTGCTCCCTCTTCCGTTTTCTTCGTCGAAGGTGCCAATCTTGGCAGAAGGAACCGTCTGGCCTACAGCATGGTCAACGAACGTGCTGAAGAACTACCGAACGAGCTCGGCAGGATGCCGCGTCTAGACTTCGTCGACGAACTCTTCTCATCGCGGTTCTTCGTCACTCCAATGGAAGAGGTGTTCTTCCTAGAGGATCGCGACACTCTGAGGACCTCCTACTACGGATCGGCCAACTCCATCATGTTCTTCATCTCCGAAAGACTTCAGGAGTTCAACCTGGAGTCCACTTGCCATTTCTTGGAGCAAGGCACCTACTACCAGCTCTCGATGACGGCCCAGAGCATGCCCAGAGTGTCTCGTCTGCCCGTAACTTGGCCCAAGGCCCGACTACTGGTGTAGAACTGCAGAAGAGTCGCAAGGCGTTCCCAGGAGTTCTCGCGTACTCTGAGGGACCTGAAGAACCAATACAAACCGAACATGGTTCTTCTGACGGAGACCCAGTGGCAACCTCAAGACGATCACGGTCTCATCCCACTCCGGTTCCCTCAAGCAAACCGGTTCGAGCTTCCTGGTCAGGACGGCAGAGGCGGCATGTGGTTCTCGTGGAGCGACACCATCCAAGTCAACATCAACAATGACCCAACCAGCTTCAGGGTCAATGTCGTTCCGAGGCGATAAATGTATTTTTATTTTTATAAAATATCAATGTAATATTTATGTTTGTAATCTCAATGTTAGCAATATTAATAATATTTGTATTTTCACTTATTTATGGCATCAATACCTCTTATGTGTATGTTCCGCGACAACTGGCGTCCCTTGACTGGATCCATAATGCACTAACTAAAATGATATAAAATAATAAACAAATGGAGCGAACTATGCAAACAAGAACAACGACACACAAAGACTTCCCAATAAGAACTAACGCCCGCTCCGCTACCAAAATGAAACGCCCCGACCCGTATTTACCGTACACAGTAAACACGTCCCGGAACTGTGACAACCCAACCAAAATAAGCCCAAGCATACAGTGTGTGCAACAGATATTCGGGCTCAACAACCCATTAAAAAAACAACGAAAACAACTCAACCGGCCCAATGGCCCAATAACAGTAAAACAATGCACAGCGGAAGACTTAACAACTCAAAATACACTGTATGCGACACGGATGCAAACTATGGATCCAAGCCCTGTCCAAGGGATAACGCTGCAGCCTGTCTGGAATGCACCAAACCTGTACCCAAAATAACTCATCCTACGAGATGAAAGCCCGCAGGTGAGGGGTGAGTCCGAAGTGCTCACCGACGAAGGAAAGACCATCACTATGCACACTAAAATTACTCAAGGTCAAACAGTAAAACCGCCAAAATAAAACAAATCAAAAGACTCAAATAAAATCCAATTTCCAATTTTATCTTTCCGGGCCCCGTCACGGATAAACTAGGGTCATACCAGGTTATCAACCTGTTCCTGGTGCTAGATCAAAAAGAACCCAGGATCAACATCCCAATAGCAAACTCAGGGATCAACATCCCAATCAAATCGGCATCAACATGCCCGTCACAAGTAACCTAGATCATGGCCACCACAAAACAGTCTCAAACCATCCGGTCGTACCTCTACTTACCACGTGACAATTATATTATCATCATTCAAAACCAAGTCACAGGGATCAACATCCCTAACCAAAACGCCGGGATAGACATCCCTATCCAAAATCAAGGATCGAGATCCTTATCTCAAATTATTAATTAGTCCATTATACCTTATACCAAAAAGACGCAAGGATCAACATCCAAAAACCAACATGGGATAAACATCCCGACAACAATCAAGACCATGGGATTAACATCCCGAGACAAACCATAACAAACACAATACTCAACAATGCAATAATCCACAAAACATAATACCGAGTAATACTGGCACATATTGAAGGAAATCCATCCTCACCTTGGCCGATTACTCAACTACGGAAAACATTGACCGGTCCGACGCCGGCTCCTCGGGAAACTGCCCGATATCCAAACCTATACAATAAAACCATATGCATATAAATGCACATAATCGGTATACTATGATGCCCAAACTACGAATTAAACCCATCCCGGTTATATATCCTTTATTATCATTTTTACCGAAAATAATTTACCGTACGTATTTCCGAATATAATTTCGGAACCATACTTTAATTAAAACTCTTTTTCAAAATAATGTCATAAATAACTATAATTTTTCCAAAATTATAATCACCATAATTTTTCCAGAAAAATATTAACCTATTTATAATTTCTAGAAAATATAGTATTTTTTTCCAAATATATAATAATATTTCCAACACAAAATATAATTACCTTTAATTTTCAAAATATATATTTATATACATATTCCAAAATCATAATTTTCCAGACAAAATAATATACACATTAAATTTCCAGAAATTATTTTCAAGGTATATATATATATTTTCCAAGTATAAATATTTATATTTTCCTAAAAATACCAAAATTAAATTGGCTATAATTTTCTCAAAATAAATATATAATTTTTTCCAAAATTATATACCAGATTACTAATAAATAAATATATATATATTGTTTTTTTAAATTAAATCTGGACTGGGCAATGAATAGTGCGACCCAGACCAAGGCAACAACCCAGCTCAGGCTTGCCATGGCCCGGCCCACACCACACAGCCCAACCCGTGAACAACACCCAACCCAGAATAGGCGACCCGACCAGAAGATACGAGTCGGACGCGGCTCACCTCACGGGTTACAGCAACGGCGACGCGACAAGCGGCAAGGACGGCGAGAAGAAGGCCAGCACGGAGTCGGCGACATCAAGGCGACTCGACTGGCGGTGGAAGAGCTGCGCGAGGCGGCACAGCGGCTGAGCAGAGGCGCGGGGAGCTGGATCCGTCGGGTCTGCTGACAGGTCAACGGCCCTAGCGGGTGCGTCCGGCGGCGGATGGCGACGGGGAGGGCAGGGTTTGGTCGGCGACGGCGTGGCGAGGGCCATGGTGGCGGCGATGTGACGATCTGCGGCAGGGAATGCCACTCGGTGAACAGTGGCAGAGGAGCTCTGGGTTGACGACACTGTTCCTCTATTTATTTATTATTTTTTCTTCTTTTTTCTTTTTTTTCCCTATTTTCTTCTTTTTTTTCTGATTTTCGAAATTTTTTTGTCTTCTCTCTTTTTTTTCCTATCCTCCCTCTCTGTTTTCTTTTTTTCTATTTTTTTCTGTTTTTGTTTTTTTTCCTTTCTTTTCTTTTTTCCCTTTTTCTTTTCTCTCTTTTTCTCTCTTTCTTTTTTTTCTTCTCTTCCTCTTCTCCTCTCCTTCTCCTCTGCCTTCTCTTTTATAGAACGTGATTACTGTTAATCATGTGAATTAACAATAATGCACCCGCGCTCGTGATTTTCCCGTGAATTTTTCGGGCCTAAGTTGGTATTTTTCGGGTTTCGGAATTTCTCGGAAAATCAAACCGGAAAATAACTAAGGGGGTATCGGTTATTTTCTGGTCCGCACCGGACTCGCTTCAATAATGCAGCAGTGCATGAGAGCTGCTCAGGATCAGCAAAGGAGTTTTGCCGATAAGCATCGTCGGGAGATGGAGTACAGTGTAGGTGACAGAGTTTTCCTCCGTGTTGCTCCCTCGAGAGGTGTTATCCGGTTTGGGAGGAAGGGCAAGTTGAGCCCTCGTTATATTGGTCCTTATGAGATCATGGAGCGGATTGGTCCGCTGGCCTACAGGTTGGCTTTACCGGAGGAGCTGTCGCGCATACATGATGTATTCCATGTTTCGATGCTGAGGCGTTATCGATCTGATCCTAGTCATGTTGTATCCCCGACAGAGNGGAGCTGTCGCGCATACATGATGTATTCCATGTTTCGATGCTGAGGCGTTATCGATCTGATCCTAGTCATGTTGTATCCCCGACAGAGGTGGAGGTTTCTAAGGATTTGACTTATGTCGAGGAGCCGGTGGAGATTTTGGCTCAGGAGGTGCGGCAGTTGAGGAGTCGTACCATTTCTATGATTCGGGTTAGATGGAGCCGTCATTCCCCAAATGAGGCTACTTAGGAGGTTGAGTCCCATATGCGAGAACAGTATCCCCATTTGTTTTGATGTTTCATATCTTGTAATTTCGAGGACGAAATTTTTCTTAAGTGGGGTAGAATTGTAACGCCCCGAATTTTCATAATTTGATTTTCGGAATTTTCAGAATTTTTATTCCAATTTTACCCTTGTGGAATTTCCGGATTTTTGGTTAAGGAAATAAATTATTTTCCTTGGGAATAATGTTTTTAGGCTGGTAATATAAAGGGTTTGAGTTTCGTCGGAAACGGGGACTTGTTTCGGGGGGGAACGGGGTTTTAACGTAGTTGTAAGTAAAACTACGTCGTTTTGCTTAATGGGGGAGAAAAAAAAGAAGAAGACGTTGACTAGGGCGGGTTGACCGCGCCTCAGTCCAAAACGGCGTCGTTTTGGGACTAGGCCGGCTCACACCCTAAAAACCCTAACCCCTACCCTCTTTTTCTTTTCTTCTCTTTTCACTCTTTCTTCTTCTTTCTCTTTTCTCCCCCGACGGCGCCCCCTTCCCCTTCTTCCTTCTTCTCTTCTCTTCTCTCTCTTTCCTCTCTCCCTTCAACCTGTCCCACTCCCGAATTCGTGGCTCTTTTCTTTTTGTTCCCTGCTCTCTCTCACGAACACACAAACCGCCGCCACCACCTCTTCTCATCTCCTCCTCTCCTTCTTAACGAAGCGCCGCCGCCGTCTACCATCACTCCATGCCGCCACCACCATTGTTGCAGAGTGGATTCAGGTCGCCGCCACTGTTGCCTTTGTCGGGTAAGCTTCCGACCTGTTTTCCCTCTTCTTCTTTTAATTTCTTCTTCTTCTCGGGTTCAGATTTTCTTCTTGGCTTATGTGGTGGTTGTTGTTGTGTCGGGGTGTGTTGCTTAGTTGGTGGATGGTGGTCGGTGTGTTGGTTCGTGTTTTCCTGGTGGTTTTTGCTAGATTGCGGCTGCGGGTCTGTGTTGCAGGGTGGTGGTGTTGTCGGTGCCCTTTCGGACAGTGGGTTGCTTGGTTCGGGTTCGGATCACGTCGGGCTGCAGAGGCTTTGGGGCTCGGGTCCAATGTGCGGCAGTGGTGTACGGTTTCTGGACAGGCTTGGCCAGCAAAGCTGTTGCGTTTTTTTTGGACAGGCTCGGGTTTGGTTCTTGGGCAGTGAATTCCGGTAAGCTTTTCGGTGACTACCCATTTGTATTAATTCGTTTTGGTTTTCTTGAGAGTGTTGTGTTGTTGAATTCAATGTTTGGGGGATTGTGACAGATTCGTTCTGGTGGTTTTGGTGAATTTTGGCGAGGTTCACCGGAATCCGGCGAGGCTCGGGAATTTTCCGGCGAGGCTCGGGATTTTTTCAGCGAAGGCTCGGGTTTTGTTCCAGCACTTAACGTTATTACCTCGATGTGTAATTTGGAGTTTTTAATCTCATTCATGGCATGTAATAATTAATGTAGATATAATTGTTGTATCGGGAATTAAAGTTATTTAGTGGAATACCGTGTGCGGGGTTATGTGTATGTATAGCCGGGAGTTTACCGACACGGGTAGAACCATAGGCCGGGAACTTTTGGGCTCGGGTTGATCTTGGATTTAAGTAACGGGCTTTGAGCCCAACTTTATACTTGGTTAATTATGGACTTAAGGAAGTGGGCCCTAGGCCCGGAATTGAATTTGGACTTAGATGGGCTTTAGGCCAAGGAACCTGTTAAGGATATAATGAGAGGACCATAAGCGCGGGAGCGACTTTTGGACTTAGTTGGACTTAAGCCCGGTGAACCTTAGGTCCCGATACTCGGAGTTCAGGTGAGAGAGCACCATGTCGGGCTTAGACCCGGAAATTACATAATTGGCTAGTTAGGGTCGGGTCTAACTCGGTTGAGCATTTAGTGACCATGCATGCACGTTTTGGTTGTAATTGTTTTGTAATATTTGTGTGTGCCGATATTCAGGCACGGGTAACACCTCGGGAGCTGGAGGATCTGTTTTGAGAAAAGCTCCACAGGACAATCGTCGTTGAGGTGACTTTATACGTCTTTTTATGTTTGTATGCATGAGCTTGTTAGACTGGTCTGTTTGAGTTGCATGCCTTGTTTGCTAACATGCTGTGATCCGTATTGTGTGCCTATGTGTTACAATTTGCTTATGAGCATGATTTTTGGTTGTTATGGAATATAACTTGTGGAGTGATTTTGGGTGTCTTGTGTGATGTACTGTGGGTCAGAGATCCAGATATTTGATTGAGTTGATTATTCACACAACCCTGTTAGATCATAACTCTTGGCACACATAAACTCATAACTTGTGAATAAAGATAATGTACGGTATAAGATAGGCTACTGTGTGCTGATGACCGGTTGGTTCGAGCGGGAAGTGATACCCCTCGGGTTTGCATGCGGGATAGCATGTGATATGCGGATTAGCATATGGGTCTGTAATGACCGGTTCTACCTCCCTCCTTCTACCTCCCCCTTTCTACCTCCCTCTTTCTCACTGTCTCTCTCTCTCTCTCTCTATGGATACATTGGGCTTCGTGCCTGGTTTTATTTGGGATTATGCCTGGTTGTCTCATGAGACGGGACCGAGCTCGACGCACACAGTAGGGGGCCCTGAATAATAAATTATAATAAGAAAACTTAACACACAGCAGATGGAGAATAATGAACTATTTGCTTGAATGTCTTGGCATGTTAGTGCTGGTTGTTGTATGTTTGCATACTTGTCTTGTTTCTCTTCTTTCCTTTCGAACTTGTTTCTGCACACCTACATAATTAGATTTATACTGCCCACTGAGTAGGCGACTCACATATTCGCCAACGTTGTTTTTCAGACTCTTAGTTAGAGTGCAATCACTTTCTTCACTTCCGGAGTACGGACGTGGTTATCTCAGCAGGTAGCTGTGCTTCTTCTCCTTGTTGGATCCATAAAGCCGACTTGCATCTCATTTTTACTTTTGCTTTATTTTATCTTTATCTTCCGCTGCATTGGATTTTGATGAGATGTCATTTCGATTTTGACTATTTTATCGGCGGGTTGCCGGGATTTGGTATTTGATGTTGTATCGGCAGGATGCCGGGTTGACTTGAGGCTTGTTAAGCCGGTTTTGTATTTGTTCATTATGACATCTCAGAATATTAAGATTCTCTTTCCCAGATAATGTTTTGATATTGGATTTCTTGTCCTGGGTTTCAGGGGTATTTTGGTAATTTCCTTTGCTTGGGTATTTTAATTGTAAAATTGGGACACGGGTGTTTCATTATCTCTAGTGAACTATTGGACCGACAAAAGAGATTTATTTATGGCAGGAACATGAAGAGCATTTTTAATAGGAAGAATACGAGAGGTTGTGGGAAGAGAAGAATTACCAATGCCAGAAATCGGTAGCTCCTGACCACTGGAAACTTGGACAGAATCATGTCCAGGATACTCAGTATAGTGTTGAAGGTGTTGATGATTAGGCGTCACATGGTGACTAGCCCCTATATCAGGAATCCATGGATAAGGAGAATAACCTTGAGTAATAGAATTTGCTGAGGGAAAAGAGAGATTCGCCCTCTGAAAACAGTTTGGAGCCGTGTGCCCTACTTTGCCACAAAACTGACACCATGATCTGTTACCATCCTGAGCTCCACCACCCCTATAGGATTTGTTGTCATAATAGGACCGGCCATTACGTCTGCCCCATCCACGGCCTCAGCCGCCACGACCACCGCGCTGCGGTGGAGAAAGTCATTGGGGCTGGGCTGCATTTGCAGTGGGTGGTGCCGAAACAATTAGATCCTTTTAAGAGTCAGATTGTGCAGAGGCCTCGAGTGATAGTGTTTTAACTGAATCATTGTTGAAAAATTCAAAACTCATTAGAGCGCCCTGTAATTCAGAGATGGACATGGGTTCGGGCTTGGCAGTGATCGTAGTGGCAAAGGTTTTCAAATCTGGTTGTAAGCCACGGATGAGACTGACTTAGAAATCAGTGGGTGGAATGGCTTGTCCACTGGCAGCAAGCTCGTCAAAATGCCTCTTAACCCTATTCAGATACTACATCACTGGTTCATCAGGAGATTGAGTTATTTGCTGTAGAGCCATGTGAATGGCCATTCTTCGGGCCTGATTTGGAGAAGCCAAGGAAGACTGAAGGGCATCTCAGGCTTCTTTAGAGGTCTTTTTGCCAACAACATTAGGAAAAACTTCAAGAAAAGGGGAGGAGTTAATACTACTCAAGATAGCCTGATCTTGCTGTACCCATTGAGAATACGCAGGAATGGCTTGGAGCTCACCTGCAGCCAAGATAATCATAGGTGAAGCGCAAGGAAAACTACTTGTGACATAGGCCATGACACCCTGACCAGCCAGAAAAGGCTCTATCTGAACTCTCCATAACACATAGTTTGTGTGAGTGAGTTTAATGGACACAGCGTTGTGAGAGTTGCTAAGTGGTTGAACAGGTGCAGGAATGGCGGCAGCCACGACAGTTGAAGAACCATAGGCGGTGGAACCAGTGTTTGTGGAACCACTTTGCGCACCAGGGATATTTAGGGATTCAGTTTGCGTCGTGGAAGAGGTGGGTTGGATGATGGAAGGTGTGACATCTGTAGACATGATGAAGAAAAGGGAAAAATAAAGAACAAGAAATAAAGATCTTGGTAGATGCGGCTAAGCAGACTACTCCACTACCAAAAAGATGATATGAACAATAGAGATTTTAGGACTTTGTCACTGGCACATCTTAACTGGGATAATGTTCTGATATATTGTGTGATCAGATACAAGTTACAATCACAGTAGTACACAACAATATAAGTATCGTAATACACAACTATAGTTAAACATGAACAAGTACTGAACTAGGACTCTAACGCTTGTGTGAGTGATTATCTGAAACACTTGCTAACAGATCTTATTGGCTGGCTCGTAATGGCGTTGTCTTCAATTCTAAACCTGTCCTCATCCCCTCTCTTTTCGATCTGGTTCAAGGCTTCCCGCCCTTCCTTTCTTTATGATGTAGGCGCTATACTCACATCTGCTAATACTTTTTAACAATGACATCATGCAAAGAGTGTTGTTCTGTACCTATACTTATGCCTCCCCCTATAATGACTCCATATCTATGTATTATTTAATCCATCAATAATAATGCCTCCCCCTTTAGGGAGTCATAAGTCCATATCTATGTATTATTTAATTCATCAACAATAATGCCTCCCCCTTTAGGGAGTCATAAGTCCATATCTATGTATTATTTAGTCCATCATTAATAAAGTTTCACAGTCGATTAGCCAATGGAATTTTGCTCAATGCTCCGAAAACATAGCATTACAATTTTAATTTTTTTTCACGTAAACATTTTCCTCTTGATTTATCAGTGCAAATTGTCTCACTACCATCAAATAAAAACATGTAGCTGTGACTGGAGAGTTTCCTTTGGATTGCAATATAAGTGGCGACAAATAATCATATGTTATTTTTAGTTTGTATATTTTTCATGTGGAAAATTTATTACGGCGTTGTTTCTTATTCTAGTTGCTTTAATTCAAGTTTTCATTCATTAATTACAGTTTGCTCTTCATGAAAATTTTACTTTTATTTGGTGGATTGAAAATTTTATTTTGCTTTGTATAATCCCAGCATATGCCTACATTTGGATAAATGGGCATCCTTAGAAGTTTTGTGGTGATAATTCCATTAAGGAAGCTTCAATTTATTATTTTCTGTGTAACGGATTGAAGTATTAAAATCTGGACAAAATTATGAAATCACGTGAGAAAAAATAGTATGGAATGATGAGTAGGATTGGATGGGAGGGCTTCAAAAGGTTATCTGGGGAAAGA